>VOPJ01004746.1:0-10031 GCA_014673585.1 Semibalanus balanoides
AATCTCAGAATAACAAAATACAAAAATAAAAATATATAATGTTCAAAATAAGACCCCTCTATATATAGTGGCAAAATTTCGTGAGTTTTAAAAATGTGGGGTATGTATTGCACTATGGCACTCCAATTTGCAATACCATTCCCTCTTGTATATTTTCTGGATCCACCCCTGGTGTAACCACTGAATGTTGTATTCATCGTGTGACATGCGACATCAATGCGCACATTTGAACCCTCACCATTTCATGTGTCAAAGCTGTTTTAACTTTACCAGAGCGCACGTCATCGCCCATAAAGGCGTTTTACTGATATTGAGCATACATGATAAACAAACATATTATGAAGAACCTTCTGGCAATTGGCTAGACACCGGTAAAAATTTGTATTGAAGAACTGTGGACACTCAAAACCAAGAATGAACCTCTGTTGGTTGAAATACTAACGTCTGCACAACACTGTCAGTTGAAGTAAGAGCCTATATTTACAAATAAATACTTTTCGAAGACTTCAGCCATAAAGCCCCAGGCAATATTAGCAGGTCATTACCATCTGCGCCACTGCTAGCAATAGCTGTATTTTTAGGAACAGCTTCTATGACTCGGTTACACTGCTCAGAAAAAAGACATCCGTTTACAAAGTGTAAGCATCAGAGGATGATTACGTTTGTACTGCCTCTGAGACCATGTTCACTTTAGTTCTGCTGAGTCTGCAGTGGCTAACGATGTCAGCATTTACCCTCTACTGCAGCCCAGCACACCCAAACATCGTGTTTAATGACGTCAGCAAAGTTCAAACGCCGGCGGACTAACAACCCACGGACCAGTTCAACCACAGCTGATCTCAACTCTATTTCAGCACGCTGCCTACACGCCCGCTCACATCCACGCACGTGCTTTCCGCACTGAGCTGCCTGTATTCCCGTGCCAACTACAAGGTGGGCAGCTTTGAAACTGTGTACGTCGGCGTGTAAGACAAGTTCTGAGAGCCATCTTGGCCGCGTCTTACCAGGTCTCAGAGGACGCGGCCACTAAATATAGAGCGGGGTCCTATGTGGCCTACCCCGCTCCACTGACCAAACAAATCAGCAGGGAAATGCCCCGTATTAGACGGCTGTTAGCCATCGCCAGGCCGTAATTATACAGGATTAATCACGGCCTGCGCAGGCAAATAGAAATACTGGAGACGCTTTAAGCGTAGGTAATGACTGGCCGAGTCAAGCGACAAGACGTGCGGTTTGAGGGATCGGGTGAGCTGATGTGGCCTCACATTCTTGCTTGGTGCTTGATGCAAACTTAGGTTTGGTTTGAGGATAATTTCATGCAGTATGTTTGAATGATAGCAGAGAATTATTCCATAGTTCGTTATGGGTGCCACAACCCCATCCTGCAGCCCAACCGAAGCCCATGAACACCAGCCCCAGACCCAGACCAAGCCCATTCAAATTAATAATATTGAGGCCCATGCCCGGTCTGGCCCATTCAGATTAAGCCTATAATTATTTTCACAAAACTTGCAACCATTATCCTAACATTTTTACTTGCATACTTATTGCGAATCGGTGTTTGTTCAGCTCAGTTCGGCATATATCATTTAAACCGACAGCAGACATGACTGTTTGACATATATGCATCTCACATCGGCGTAACACACTCCCCCACGGCAAAGGGTATTAAAAATCCACAGTGCACCATGTACTGTCGATTTTCAATGCCGTTTGCCGCGGGAGTGTGTTACGCCGATGTGAGATGCATTTATGCCAAACAGTATGTCTGCTGTCGTTTTAAATAAGAAATGTCGAATTGAGCTGAACAGTCGCCGATTCGCATTAAGAAAAGGCGTATAACGATAAAAATAATTATTCACGCACCTGTTGTGTCGCTGTGGATTTGACTCATCGGAACACTTTTCGGTCAACATTGTCAAATTGGATTTCAGTACTGTTGAAATCGGACATGATTTTGTGATACTTTTAAAAATCTTACAAACCACTATTAAATTACCAACGAATTTATTGTTCTCATATCATTTGCCAAAATGCATCGTTAAGTGTCGCTATACCAGGTATAAAACATATTTACCTGGTTAAAGCGATTAGTGCCAGCCTCGGGAGGATTTCTAAAAGCAAGCTTAAATTAATGCTGAATAAATTATTATCATGTATGCTCTACTTCAAACTTGCCCTANCGAACCTCCGTTAGGGCGGGTGATAAATTGACGCATATTTATTTGGGCTCGCACGTCCTTCGCCATTTATGGCGTCTTACTGGTATTATATGCTAACGTGTCAAACCAACATGACATTTTGAATTAATAAATGCTTAAAAAAAGCAATCGGTGTGGACGAACAGACAGAGATACAGACTTTCTTCATTAATATATTGTATAATACAACATCGTTTTTATGTTATTTTTCAGTTAAAAATGTAGCCTTGTCGGGTGCTCTTCCTTCTTATTTGGCTACTCATATTGTAATGATGAATGTTTCCGGTAAAACGCCCTTGTTTGGTAGGGACCCGAGCGGGCGTATATTAAAAGTTCTTTTCCGGTGTGAAAGGGCATTTCAAATTATTTGTTTCTGTACAAAATACGCGTTCATTTTGTCATACCGCATTGTTCTCTCCTTCACAGGAGTACAGCAGGCTGACGGCCACGCTGATCGGCATCACCGTGCCCCGTTATAACGGTGTATCTCTCTCCTCCTCCACAGGAGTACAGCAGGCTGACGGCCACGCTGATTCGGCATCACCGTCCCCCGTTATAACGGTGTATCTCTCCTCCTCCACAGGAGCACAGCAGGCTGACGGCCACGCTGATCGGCATCACCGTCCCCCGTTATAACGGTGTGTCTCTCTCCTCCTCCACAGGAGCACAGCAGGCTGACGGCCACGCTGATCGGCATCACCGTCCCCCGTTATAATGGTGTATCTCTCTCCTCCTTCACAGGAGCACAGCAGGCTGACGGCCACGCTGATCGGCATCATCGTGCCCCATTATAATGGTGTATCTCTCTCCTCCTCCACAGGAGTACAGCAGGCTGACGGCCACGCCTTGATCGGGCATCATCGTCCCCCATTATAACGGTGTATCTCTCCTCCTCCACAGGAGTACAGCAGGCTGACGGCCACGCTGACGCATCACGTCGCCCCAATTATAACGTTAATCTCTCCTCCTCCACAGGAGTACAGCAGGCTGACGGCCACGCTGATCGACATCACCGTCCCCCCGTTATAACGGTGTATCTCTCTCCTCCTCCACAGGAGCACAGCAGACTGACGGCCACGCTGATCGGCATCACCGTGCCCCGTGATAACGGTGTAATCTCTCTCCTCCACAGGAGCACAGCCAGGCCTGAACGGCCACCGCTGATCGGCATCAAACGTGCCCCCGTTATAACGGTGTATCTTCTCTCCTTCCTCCACAGAGCACAGCGGCTGACGGCCACGCTGATCGACATCCCGTGCCCCGTATAAACGGTGTATCTCTCCTCCTCCACAAGGAGTACAGCAGGCTGACGGCCCGCTGATCGGCATCACCGTGCCCCGTTATAAACGGTGTGTCTCTCTCCTCCTCCACAGGAGTAAGCAGGCTGCGGCCAACGCTGATCGACATCACCGTCCCTCCCGTTATAAACGGTGTATCTCTCTCCTCCTCCACAGGAGCACAGCAGGCTGACGGCCACGCTGATCGCCATCACCGTCCCCGTTATAACGGTGTATCTCTCCTCCTCCACAGGAGTACAGCAGGCTGACCGGCCATGAGGGGGGGGGGGGGCTGGGATCGGCATCATCGTCCCCCATTATAACGGTGTATCTATCCTCCCTCCACAGGAGTACAGCCAAGGCTAACGGCCACCTGATCGGCATCATCGTGCCCCGTTATAACGGGTGTGTCTCTCTCCTCCTCCACAGGATACAGCAGGCTGACCGGCCAGCTGATCGGACATCATCGTGCCCGTTTATAACGGTGTATCTCTCTCCTCATGCCAAAGGAGCACAGCAGGTTCTGACGGCCACCGCTGATCGGCATCAACCGTGCCCGTTGATAACGGTGTAGTCTCTCTCCTCCTCCAGGAGCACAGCAAGGCTGACGGCCAACGCTGACGCATCACCGTCCCCCGTTATAACGGTGTATTCTCCTCCTCCCACAGGGCACAGCAGGCTGACGGCCACGCTTGATCTCGGCATCAATCGTCCCCGTTTATATACGGTGTGTCTCTCCTCCTCCTCGCACTAGGAGCACAGCAGGCTGACGGCCACGCTGATCGGCATCATCGTGCCCCGTTATAACGGTGTGTCTCTCTCCTCCTCCACAGGAGCACAGCAGGCTGACGGCCACGCTGAACGGCATCATCCTGCCCCGTTATAACGGTGTATCTCTCTCCTCCACAGGAGCACAGCAGGCTGACGGCCACGCTGATCGCATCAATCGTGCCCCGTTATAACGGTGTATCTCTATCCTCCTTCACAGGAGTACAAGCAGGCTGAGGCCACCTGATGGCATCACCGGCCCCCGTTATAACGGTGTACTCTCTCTCTCCTCCACAGGAGTACAGCAGGCTGACGGCCACGCTGGATCGGCATCACCGGTGCCCCCGTTATAACGGTGTTGTCTCTCTCCTCCTCCACAGGAGTACAGCAGGCTGACGGCAACGCCTGGATCCGGCATCATCGTCCCCATTATAACGGTGTATCTCTCTCCCCTTCCACAGGAGTACAGCAGACTGACGGGCCCACTGCTGATCCGGATCAATCGTGCCCCGTTTTATACCGGTGGTAATCTGCTCTCCTCCACGGAGCACAGCAGCAGCTGACGGCCAGCGATCGGCATCCACCGTCCCCCGTTATAACGGTGTATGCTCTCTCCTCCTCCACAGGAAGCACAGCAGGCTGACGGCCACGCTGATCGGCATCATCGTGCCCCGTTATAACGGGTTATCTCTCTCCTCGACAGGAGCACAGCAGGCCTAACGGCCAACCCTGATGCGGCATCTCGTGCCGCCCGTTTAACGGTGTATTCTCCTCTGCCACAGGAGGCACAGCAGGCTGACGGCCGGCTGATCGGCATCATCGTGCCCCGTTATAACGGTGTATCTCTCCTCTCCACCAGGAGCACAGCAGGCTGATCGCCACGCTGATCGGCAATCATCGTGCCCCGTTATAGACGTGTGTCCTCTCTCCTCCTCCACAGGGACAGCACAGCAGGCTGCGGCGCACGCTGATCGGCATCATCGTGCCCGCGTTAATAACGGCGTGGTACTCTCTCTCCTGCCACAGGAGCACAGCAGGCCTGACGGCCACGATCTGATCGCATCACCGTCCCCCCGTTATAAACGGTGTATCTCTCTCCTCCTCCACAGGAGGAACACAGCAGGCTGACGGCCACGCTGATTCGGCAATCATCGTCCCCGTTATAACGGGTGGTGTCTCTTCTCCTCCTCCCAGGAAGCACAGCAGGCTGACGGCCACGCTGAACGGCATCATCCTGCCCGTTATAACGGTGTATCTCTCTCCTCCACAGGAGCACAGCAGGCTGACGGCCACGCTGATCGGCATCATCGTGCTGTTCCTGCTGGGTGAGTTCCCCACTCACCTGGCCAGTCGCCAGTCGAGCGTGACACTGCTGTACGGTGGCGACGCCTCCCGCCTGGAGAGCCGCGGCTACCACCGATTCAAGCTGGCCGCCTCCGTCCTCATGGCCGTCAACTACTCCTGCAACTTCATCCTGTACTGCACGCTCAACTCGCACTTCGTCAGCATGCTGTGCCGCGTGCTGCACTGCCACGGCCGGGCGGCGCGCGCGCGGCGGCGCAGCAGGCCGCGGCCGTCTGAGCGCAGACGGCTGACTGCTGCGCGCGACCGCGCTGCTGAGCTGAGACGGCTGAACGGGCCGCCGGCTGCGAGGAGTGAGGACCAGGCTCAGCAGGAGCAGGATATTCAGATGGAGGAGCTACGCGGCGACGGAGACTCAGCCAGACAGCAGGCGGCTGTTGAGATGAGACTAGAAGAGGCATGAGATGCGATTAGATGCGATGCGATGCGATGCGATGCGATGCGATGCGATGCGATGCGATGCGATGCGATGCGATGCGATGCGATGCGATGCGATGCGATTGATGCGATGCCAGGACACGTAGCCAGGATTTGCTCCAGGGAGGGGCACGTCGGAAAAAAAATCACATTTTGCTCCCTAGAATCCCATTCTATCTAGTGTGAAATCACATTCTGCTCCTCAGTCACATGTTGCTGACCGGGGGGTAGGGGGGGGTAGGGGGGTTTTCAGGAATCTCATTCCTTCTAGTGGATTTAATTTTGCTCAGGGGGGGGACATGCCCCGTGCCCCCCCCCCTGGCTACGTCCCTGTGCGATGGCGATGCCGATGCGATGCGATGCGATGCGAATGGCGATGCGATGCGATGCGAATTGATATAAACCAGAACGAAGATTTATGAGATTGTAATGAGATGTAATGAGATGTAATGAGATTTAATGAGATATTATGAGACGTATTGCGACGTAAGGTAACGTAAGAATACTTGACGAGACGTGACGAGACGAGATGAGATGAGACGAGATGAGATGAGACGAGATGAGATGAGACGAGATGAGATGAGAACGAGTGAGATGATATTGAAGATGAGATGAGATGAGAAACGAGATGAGACGAAATGAAGACGAGATGAGATGAGACGAGATGAAGACGAGAACGAGAATGAAGACAGACGAGAATGTAAGACGAACGAAGATGAAAGACGAGACGAGATGACACGAGGATGAGACGAGATGAAACGAGAAAATGAAGACGAGATGAGATGAGACGAGATGAGACGAGATGAGACGAAGTGAGACGAGATGAGGATGAATGAGATGGAGATGGAGATGAGATGAGAATGAGATAGATGAGATCAGGGGCGTAGGAACTCATTTGAAGTTGGGGGGGGGGGGCAAAAAGGCAATTTTTGAGTCGTTCCTTTCCATGCAACGTCCATAGGCGTAATGTTAAAATCCGAAAATGTTGGGGGGGGCAGGTGCCCCTCCTGCCCCCCTGGCTCCTACGCCTATGGATGAGATGAGATGAGACGATCATTTATTTTAAATCATTTAAACATCATTTAAACAGATAATTTATTTGATATAATCTTATCAATAAAAAATGATAAGAAATATGACAAGTTCCGACCAATTGCAGGTATTGCATAGGGAATTGACCCTTTTCTCCCGCTTGGATCCGCCAGTGGCAAGGATTCGGGTGGTCGCGTTTACTGGCTGAGCACGGGGAGACACTGTCTTGTTGGAGGTCCTGTTGCCTCTGAAACAAGACTAGCCGTGCTGTGAAATGAGACAAAGTGAGATATGAGATGAATTGAGATTACATCAGATGTTTTTAGATTAAATGAGATAAAATAAAAATTAGATGAAATTAGAAGAAATTAAATACAATTTGATGAAATGAGACGAAATTAGATAAAATTAGATAAAATGAGATGAAGCGAGATAAAATGAAGTTAAATGAAATGAGATCAAATGAGATAAAATTGGATAAAACGTGATCAAATGAAATGAGATGAAATGATATAAAATGAGATAAAATGAGATCGAGTTTGATAAAACGAGATCAAATGAAATGAGATGAAAGAATATAAAATGAGATGAAATGAGATGAAATGAGATGAAATGAGATGAAATGAGATGAAATGAGATTAAATGAGATTAAATGAGATGAAATGAGATGAAATGAGATGAAATGAGATAAAATGAGATTAAATGAGATGAAATGAAATGAAATGAGACGAAATTAGATGAAACGGTATCAAAATGGCATGAGATGAAATTAGATTAGATAAGTTTAATTGAGATGAAATGAGAAGAGACGAAATGATACAAGATGAGATGAGATAACATGAGATGAGACGCGATGGAATGAGATAAGATGAGATAGAATGAGATGAGATGAGATGAACTAAATTTAGACGGAACTGTGCTGTATTGGAGCTAAAGTCGGTAGTCAGCGGTTGATGTTAGGCGGCATCTTCAGTGAGGTTAAATGATAGAGCCTTGGTTAAATGTGCATATATGCGCAACACACAATGCTCGCGCACGCACAGATCTGAACGTTTGCGGGCGAGATCAGTGAGTGATGTCACGGATTATTGTATATTTTTTGGAAAATTAAACGGATTATTGTATACAATAATCCGTGGTGATGTGTTGTTCTGTGTTCATATATGTGGATGTGCTGATATGTTCAAATGAAGTTTGCGTGTTTCCAAACTGCGTATTAGTCTATTTGTCAGTTTATTCTTCAATGTCGATGATTGCTCAATTTTATTAGCAAAGACCCTCGTTATAGGCCTTTAGAGGAAAATGGTCGTCAATTGTCTGCGAATGCTTACAACGTCTGACTGTATCCATGTGTAGTCGGGATCAGTGGCGTAGCCACGGGGGGGTCCTCTGGGTCCTAGGACCCCCCGTGGCTGCCTGCAAGGGCCCCCCGAGCTGGCCGAGGGACCCTCGAGCTGGCCAAAGGCACCATAAAGGTGGCTGAGGGCCCCCTCGAGCTGTTGTTCCATGTTGTTCCATGTTGTGTTCAAATTTGCATCTCCAATGACATAAGCCATATATTGGCATCTCTAATGGCCCGCGGCTGAAGCCGCCCACTGACCCAGCTGACCGCCCGCCTGGATGTACCAATACAGTTGTCCTACGCGAGACCTGGCGTATGTCACGGGAGGCAGAGTGGACAGAGCGAACCGAACCGATCGGAACATGGCGCGGTCGGTATGTGCTCTGTGAGACGCAGATCTCGTGAGTTATCGTGATTGGTGATCAGTAGTGATGTCATTTTCCCAAAATTTCCTGACCAAAACCAATCCAATCCCAAACAGGAGGCATTTTGGTTGTCCAAATATTGACCGATTTTGGTTGAGGCCAAAAATGTCCATTATTTTGATCCTAGATTTTTAATCACAGTCAAGAAAATACATTATTATGTAAACAACATCTGACGACTGACCACAAAAAGTGTCCAAAAATTTATAAGCCTGACCGACCGATTACCGAATCGGTCACACATTTTTTTTCGGTAACCAAATTTTTGCTTACCGATTGACACCGCTAGTGATCAGTGATCAACACAAGCGTTGCAATGTCGGAGACGGACAAGGACATCAAACCTGCCGCGGCTGCACCTTCGGAGATGACGACAGAGGTTCTCACCCGCTTACTCGGACAGCAAATGGAGTTAGCGGCCCGCCGTGACGAGCAGATGACGACGCTACTGCAGTATCTCCACTCGGGTGCCGCCGCCGGCACTCCCTCAGCGAGTGGCGGCGCTCAGACGACGACTGCGTCTGGTATCGCTGGTGCTCGACCGCGGATCAGCTTACCTGCAACCGGAACACCGGTTCCGAGACTTAATTCATCAGCATCCCTCATGGAGTTCGAGTCCTGGAAGAGGAAGTTCGAGGGATACTGCCTGTTCACACACATCCGCGAGCTCTCGCCACCCGAACAGAAGGCAGCACTCCTCGACGTTCTGGATTCGCATTGCTGAATTCGGACTACCGCTATCTGCAGACGCTAGTATGGACCAAATCATCGGTGCTATGCATACATACCTATTACCTGCGGCGACAGCGTAATGTCATCATCGATCGCAAGGACTTCACCTCCCGACTGCAGCAGTCCGGTGAGACGATCGATGAGTACGTGTGCACTTTGAAGGAGATCGCCGCATGTTGTGATTTTTGCGAGCACTGTGTCGATGATCGGTTCCGCGATCACATCGTGGTGGGCACGAATGACTGTGACGCACGTCGGCGTATGCTTGAGACACCTGAACTGACGTTTGAGAAGGGCGCTGGACATCTGTCGCGCCTCAGAGTGTGCTGCAAACAACAGTTCTGCGATCAGTGACTCGGTAACTGTCGGGAAAGTATCGCGGTACCGGTGGGAGCGTACCCAACGACGCGTCGACAGTGCTGAGTCGCATAGGCGTAGGAACGTCATAAAAAGTGGGGGGGCAGCCACCCAGGGG
>VOPJ01004749.1:0-11126 GCA_014673585.1 Semibalanus balanoides
TTAGTTATCGTTAGCGCCGGGCTGGTATTTCGACAAAACAGCTCGTGCGCCTCTTACCTTAGCCTATCAAGGCCTATTCCTCAGCATTGCCACCTTAGCGAAAATTATTTCCTGTTATTTTCAACAGAAATCGTTGATATAAGTTTTTGGTCATTTAAGTTTTAAGTAAGGATTAATGGCAAAGTATTGTAACGTACCGTTTAGTAGAGTATTTAATTAAAAATAGCTAGCTGACAAACTGCCTCCCATTGACCCTGAGTTGAAGCGCTGTTTCCGTTTTACCTGGTTGCGAGCGAGCGCGAAGCGCTCGCCCGTCTTTCCGTGGTACGAGTATATGGGGAAAAATCTGAATATGAGCAGCCCGACCCGATTCGACCCGACCCGTGGCGACGCTTTTTAGAAGCTCATATCTCCGCAACCGTTCGTCCGATTGACAAACGGGCTTCTTTGCTGAGCAGCCCGATCCAACGAGCGTGTGTACCGCGTGAGGGGTGTTGAATTGTTTTCTCACAAAACCTCCGCAACGATTAGCAGATAAGCGCAAGTTTTGCTTGTGTGACCCCGCGCTAGGAACCTCGCCAACTTAACCCCAAATACTCAGGGGTTGGGGACAGCACCGTGCGGGGTACACGATGTCACACCCCTATTTTGGGATTTATGGAGTGGAATGCTGAGCCGATTGGGTTTCAATTTTGGTGTGATTAGAAGGCCTCTAGCCGCCCGCACTTTTCACAATTCAGGGGCGTCTTTGCAACGTGCCACGGCCACACTACACAGTCTTTTTGTATGTCGAGCTAAACTAGCTTAGCTCACGATCGAGTTTAAATTAATCATACATTTCTTTCCCGTTCGCTCATTCATCGCCTATTAGGCGCCCTTGCTGGTATTCTATGATGTGGCTGGTTATACATGGCCTGGGTTTGACGCAGTCGGACGAGTTTGGTGATATGCTGTGATTTGTTACGGGATCGTTGGGACGACAGTATTTGATTATGAAGACCTTAGCATTATGTCAACCGCAGCATCTGGAGGAGGTAATTATCATACGGACATTTTTTAAAGAAGTGTGCCTACTCTTTTCAAATGTCAAACATTTTTTTCTTACGGCGAGAAGCCATTTGTTTGATTATTAGATACGATAATGTTCACGTCTGGAGCCCCTTTAGTTTAATTTGTACTTGTATTCTGTTTTGCATATTGTTTTGTTTCGATATCTATAAACGATCGCCACTTTAAACAGAGTAAAGAAGATGTTATCTAGAATGTCGCACCTTAGACAATCAACTTCCCATTCGAACAATGTTAAATGGAAACCGAGGCTCTGTTTGACACCTGCTATCAGTGCGCACGAGTTGTTTTCTATTGGCCACCGCTAACGATATGTATGCTAGCAGTGTAATAGTTAGGACAGGGCTTCTTGTAGCGAAAGCCTCTGGCGAATACCGATAATTGTGTGATGCCGGACTGATCTTGGCAAATATGGAATATCTCAGCAACTAGAGGGAATCTGGAGAAATTAAGCATATGGCTAAATTCATAAAAAATGCTCTCCGGACCATTGTCAGCAACTCCACGTGACTGATGTGAGTAGGCACACTTGACACTTCCTTTAATTGCGATTCTGTGTTGCTGCTGAAGACATATGCCATGGCCACAAAATAAGATCCATGATCCTCAAGATCCCACGACAAACTGATCTTCCATGATCCAGAGTCCACAGGATCCCATTTTTTTTGTATCGGCAGGATTCAACAATAAATAATTTGTCAGGATCCAAGATCCACAGGATCACACGACAATATGATCCTGCAGGATCCAGCAAGATCCCGGATCTTGGATGCTAGGGATCCTGGATTTTTTTTTTTTAATATTGGCACATGTCTAATTTCCACATGTAAAACGTTACACCATTTACCTTAACTGTGGGAGTCTTTAATGATGAAATATATTTTATTGTTATATCATTGTTATATTTTAGCACCACTTAAAGTGAAAGTGCTTAAGCTTTGCAACAGGTGAGAATGAGAGCCCCATCAGTTATGCATTCGGGTCGGAACGGCTTTGGGTCTGGCTTAACTCTCGCCCTTAAGTACGGGAGCTTTTTTCACCTTCGTCCTACGGGGGGGGTAGGGAGGGCTGACTGGCCCCCCTTTGCTACAACTTCCAAGACAACGGGGAATCATAAGAGCATGCAGTAAGGAAAACGCTGTTGGGCCTGCTACTGTGTAGGGAATCTGAATGGTCAACTGGTCTAATTTTGTTAGGTTTCCAGGCCAAACAGCTTGACCTTCCAGGTTCAAGTGAATGACCTCAGACTCAACCACTCCAGAATAACGATTTTTGCTCTGTCAGAAAACAAAATTAGGAGAATTGATAATGGTAACAAAAGAAGATGTTCCTATACCGAGTTTTGTGTTCCGAAAATACAGAAAAGGGTATTTATTTGTTCGTAATTGGTCAATAAAAAGTAAAACAAGTGATTGCAAAATTACGTTCATCAGTGTTGTTACACTTGGGAGTCATCACCCCAGTCAACAAGAGGAATTGTTTCAAATTTGGTTTGGTTATGTGTTCATGTATTAGTTTTCTCACAATACTACTCGGCATTTTTTAACATGTTTTGACAATTTTGATACTTGTAGTGATTTTATTCACCTCGGCACAGATATTGTCATTTTTACTTTTTGGTGGAAAAAACACGGATTTCCGAGAATAATCATACACGCTCATACCAGCTAATGTCATTTTATGTCTTTTCCCGTGTTTCGTTTGTTATTTGCCTCGCAAAGCTCTATTTATCCCATACGATTTTGCTACACAACATTGGGGCATAATCTTTTCACAGAACATCGACTTGGACTCACATAAAACGCGTCATTTTCCGACAACGTCACTTTTAGTTAATCAGTTTCCACAGTGCAAATTTCTCGCGACGTATTCATCCGTATTATAACGTTTGGCTGTCGTAAGGAACTGTGATCAGTCTAGACCGTATCAAAAACTCTCCTGTGTCACACGAAAAATATGCGCCCTGCACGGTGTATAAAAAAGCGGTCACATACAGAATAGCTTCAGCCAGTGCCTTATCGCTAGGAAGGTTGGGGTCTCTCATGGGCCTTATCCACGTAAGGCGAACGAGCGGTAAATGGGGGTTTTTAACGAAGTACTGACAGATGGGGAGAGCCTCGGAAAATGGCCCCCGCTTACAATTGCTCTTAGACTCAAACACAATCCGCACAAAGGGACCGCTACATCAAATATTAGCGGTATTGAGCGCGACACAGCTCGCCACCTGCGCTGACTAACAGCAAACACGATGAGTATGAAATGAACCTGTAAATTCAAATAAAAAATATAAAAAGGATAAAAACTGTAATCTGAATGGAGTTCCCACCAGTTATCCCTGAGAGAGCCTTCAACTGGACAAATAGAGCTTCATCCTGCAGGAATCCAGGATCCACACATGACTATCTTCCAAAGTTATTGGCAATCTTATGACGGTGCAATCCCTGAATCAAAGTAAGTTTGGCGAGTTCTGTGGTTTTACACTATCTGTCTGGTTGAATAGCAGACGCGGGAATGAAACATTAATTTCTACGTACGAACACATATGCAGTACTATAAAATATAAACACATAATACCCGGATTTACGTAAAACAAGCTTCATTGGCTCAATAGAATAGCAACGCATCATCGGAGTAGCTTTCTCTATGTCACAACGAACTGGCAGCTACTTGACATGCCGGGCGGCTATACGCTGCACGGCCAGTTTGACACCGTTCCCTGTGTGTTATGTTGTGTCCACAGTTGACACGCCTGTGTGTTTTTACAATCAATGATTTTAACAATCATTCGCCCGGCAGTTGCCCGCACGGACCCCATGGACCGCATGGACCGCATGGAAGCAAGATCTTGTCAAGATCTTGGCAAGATATTAGCCAAGATCGAAGGAATCGCCAGGACTCAGCAGACCATATTGGAGGCAGTTCGTGGATAGCGACCGAGGCGTCAAGCAGACATATGAAGAGACTGCGGAACATCCGGGAGCTGGAGGAGCTGGAACCAACACCTCCTTCGTAGTCCCAGAGATCAAGGCGGCAATGGTACGTGTGCAATGAAAGCCGGAGTCGGGTGGACTTTTTAGGCCATGTTTGAAGGCCGTCGTTTTCACCTTTGTATTGGTTTTGAACTGAGATAGCTATTTATCTTTGGCCGTTATGAAAAGTGTAAATTGCTTTAAATCATTTTTCCCAAAAGTTGGCCGCTTTTAAAGTAATTTAATTTTGAATTTGTAAAACGGGGTCTTTGCAAGTCTCGCCGCTGATTGGCTGACAGCCAATTCATGATTGCTTGGTCTCGGGAGAAAAACTACTTGTATTTTTCTCGAACCCTTGACTGGTTTACCCACTGTGAGTACCTACGATAACAAAATACTTCTTTGTATTCAATTCGCCAGAATTGTCTGAAAAGATTGCGCCATTTCTCTATAGCTATCTTATAGCTCAATAATTACGTCATTCTCTTGAATTTGATCGACTTAATTTGTATGAAGTTAACCTGTGCTGGTCTTGGGGGCTTTAGACGCCCCTCCCTCATGGTTCTATGCTCGGGCATTAATTACCCACATAGTTTGCAATTCTTTACCTTTGGTCATCTCAGGCTAGGTCTCACCAGGCCAGGTCATGTGACCCCATCCTAAAAAAATGTTTGCGATCGTACCACAGCCACAGTTTTCTGGACGATCTGTTTCGTACTTACAGGATTTCATAAAGGGCATAATACCTACAATTTATGTTTTTTCGTATTTTTTATATTGTTGACCTAAGGTCAAGGTCAATTTCTCGAACTCATTATAAGTCAATGGGGAAATCTAAAAATGTGACCCCTTCTTAAAGGGAATAGTTCACCTTTAACATAGGGTTTTGAGTTGAGATAGCCAAGTTGTGGTGCAAAATATGAAGTATTGCTGGCCGAACATGGATTCCTGACATTTGTTTTCTCTCTCACAAACAGTGCTCAATTTCAATGAAAACTAAGTTTTAGGTATTTGGGCTGATGTCATAATGAAGGAAATTTTTGGAAATAAGAAAACTTCACGCTGCCATAGTATGCTAGTGTTGGCTATGTATAGCCAAATGTAAAACAAGTCTACTTTCATCAACATTTGAATTAAAAAGGGATCGAACGACATCGCCTTTAAAAGTGGAATATAGCACCTGGGAAAAGTATGTAAGAATGATGGAGAAGAAATGCCCTGAATTCGGTCCTGGCATTTATTTTTGCGAAACAAGTCAGAATTTGTTGTAATTTGAAAAAAATGGAATATGTTTTACATTACGTCACACCAATCCTTGCGTCAACCACGCGAGTTGTGTCGTCACAAGGAGACATCGACGGCATACTTTCCCCGCCCATCATTCCTGTGCCGCACCGCACGATGGGTTGCACCGGTAGGCGTGAAACGCGCTGGCTGGGTCGAACCGGCGTCGCTTCGCGCCGGGCAGGACGTGGGGGCACGCATACGTGAACCACTAGTGGTGCCGAGCGCCTGACCGACCGTCGGTGGCGGTCGGGGCGGACGGCAAGGTAACTGAAATAACTGGGCGACGGTTTCAAATAGCGATGTGGCGGTGGCTAATCACAGTGGAGTAATCTACTGATGACGTTATGGCGAAACGTCACGGGAATTTGTGACGTTGGAATATGCAACCACATATGACCCAACGTTTTTTTTGCGTTGAAAACTCCAGCAACTAGGTCCGCTTTGGAGGGAAAAAATTTCGGATTTTGGGGTTTTCAGCACAGGCCCGACAATCTGGCTATTCTAAGTTAAAAACTAATTGTTAAAGGTGCTATATTCCTTTAAGAGACTACCCTAATACACTAGGGCCTTATTTTTTGCAGATGTCAAAACCAAACTCAAATGTACTTTCGATTCGTCCTCTGTGGGTGTTTTAACTTCTACAATACTTAATTTCAATGAAAGTCCAACAACTTGGCCATCTCAACTCAAATCTTATGTTAATGTGAAACATTCCCTTTAAGATACGCATGATATCAGCCAAATTCCCTCTGGATCATGTTATCATAGGTCATTCTTGAAGACCCAGGTTCAATTTTTGTCAGTGACCCCTACAGGGTCAGCTGAGGTCATCCGAGACCGCAAACATTTTTTGCAAATAACTCGACAGAATCAAGATGGAGAGGTGAAATTGGCACCAATATGTTTGTGTTGTCGTGACACATCTCCCAAAATGCAACATCACTAACTAGGGTCACCACTTGACCTTGACCGGAGGTCAAATAACTCAGTGGATATAACCTGGTCTAAATGGATTTGATTCGAAGCGCCTCGGCTAGTCGAACACGATGGTGTCCACATTATTTTTTATCTTTATTAGGTAAAAAGTCATATTTTTGTTCTTTCTTTGTCTAGCTAGCATTGTTCTCGAGATATTTGAGGGTTTCTGGAGCAAAGTCCTTAAAATGGGAAATATAATCTTTGATATTGACCTGACCTAAAGATAAAAATACAAAATGTTGCGTAGCATAGTTTTCGAGATTTCTGGTGGCGGAAATTTTCCTCCCCCTGCAGTTCGTGTTCGGCGTGAACCCCCTGCAGTGCGCTGGTTAAGGCATAAATGTAAGTAATACGTAATAGCTATGAAAAGCTATGTGCGGGATGAAAAACATCAAGAAGAAAAGTAAAGTACTGGAGCCACAACAGTTTGAAATGGGAGCCACAGACCTCTCCGGCCTCAACTTCCCGATCATCATCAAAGTCAAAGCTCTGCTCTGTGTTTTCCTCTATTGGGCGGCATGTGACCTTTGTTGTCGGTCCGCCCTAAAACCCCAATCATCATCAGCATCAGCATCATCGTACATTGCAGATGGTGTCGGTAACCCAATAACCAACGGTGTGTGCTGTTATGACTCCTCTCAGCTCTCACATTATGCATTTTATCAATAATGTGTGTGTGTTCACCAGAGGGAGCAGCTGAGCAGCCTGTGCTCGACGGACCTTCGCACCAGTGTGAAGCATATCATGACGGCACTGTTCTCACCCGAGCTGGCCAAGCAGCTGTCGGCCAAGGGACAGAACAACAAGAAGGGTCTGGCCGACACGCAGATATTCGATGTGTTGTTAGGTGAGTTGAGCTGTGCGATTCATAATGGTGGGATGTTGGATGGTGTGTAATTAGAACGACCTAGGGAGAGTTATTAGGGAATAACCGGCTTATTAGGGAGGTCATGGACGGCTCTACTCAATGGAGAAAACCGCTTTGTTATAGGTGCCTCCAAACCCGAGATCCGAAGGGGAGCAGTCAGATGCCCCTCTCCTCCCCATTTCCTTGAAAACTAAGGTAAAAACTTTGTTTCGTGTCATCCATCCGTGTTTTTTTCATCTCAAGTTTAATCATTTAATATAAATGCATCCAGCCCCCCACCCCCCACCCCCCACCCTCTCCCAGCGATCCGGTGTAAAAGATGCAGCGTGTCAAGGAACATGTGACCTTTTTTGATAAAGGTGGCAGTTCTAGAATGTGATGTTAGTAAATTCTTCGTAGAGTCACATCTGATTTTTTTTCATGTGCACGCTCTGCATGTGACAGAACTGGACTCAGGTTCAGACCAGTCGCTGAACTCTGGGGCTGACCTGACCTGACCTGACCTCTGGGGCTGACCTGACCTGACCTGACTCTGGGAGTGACCTTCGCAGAGACCTCTATTCCTGGTGTGGAAGGCGCCCCGCCAGGACGTGTGCCGCCTCGTCTCCCGGTGGCTGTCCGGTTCCCGAGACCGCCGCTCGGGCGCCGAGCCGGCCCGCAAGAAACGGGCGCTCCTCCAGTCAACGGCAACAGCACCCTTCGAGCGCTCGCCAGAGAGCGCCGCGGGGTCGTCGTGGCCAGCGGAGCCGACGTAACCAGTGGAGCCGACGGCTGACAGCGAACTGGTGCCGCACGATATGGCCAGCGTCGTGCGTTGTGTGGCGCGGTTTCAGAGATACGAGTGAGAGAGTGGGTAAGGGTAAGAGTGAGTAAGAGAGAGAGTAGGAGTAAGTAGGAGTGAATCAGAGTGAGTAAGTGTGAGTAAATGAGAGTGAGTGTAAGAGTGAGTGATTGGGCGCAAAATAACCAAGGAGTTGTTGCGCCCTAAAACCCCAATCTTCAAACAAGTCTGGGTGAGTGAGTGAGTGAGTGAGTGAGTGAGTGAGTGAGTGAGTGAGTGAGTGAGAGTGAGTGAGTGAGTTGAGTGAGTGAGTTGGAGTGACGTTAGTGAGTTAGTGATGTGAGTAGAATGAGTGACGCAGTTGTATAATAATATATGTATATGCAGAGACACGACAGCGCTTGTTCATTGCTGCTGGATTAATATACGTTTTCCATCATGTGCTGTAGTGTATTTTTACTTTTGAGAGCAGACCTGTTTGCACGCATCAGGCGGTCAATGCTGGAATGCGGTCAGCTTGGGATTCGTTCGGGATTCCGGTACGGGGAACAGGGACGTAGCCAACGGGGGGGGGGGGGGCACGGGGCCCATTTGCCGCCCTCTGTGCAAAACGAGTTTACACTTGATTTAGAGGGATTATCTGACGACCCGACCCTACCCCCTCCCTCCCCCGGTCAACAACATATGACTGAGGAGAGAAATTTGGCTCAACCACCGACGTGATCTCTCCCTGATACAAATCCTATCTACTGACCAGTCGTGGATCGATTATAACAAGGTTGCGATTTTTGTGCGGGGAACGGCTGGGATTCGGACTCAGGACACGGTTGGGGATTTTGATCGGCAGGGCCATCTCTAACATGTTAACTAGGGGGTGGGGCGCTGCGCCCCCAGATATGTTAACGACATCTCTTTATGACTTAAAATCAATTGCAATTATGGTAATAGGAGATACAGACGAAATTGTCCTGTTCGTTGAGATAACGTTGAGGGTTAAACATTCAATTACTAAACTCGTAGATAGGTACATCACAATTTGAGAGGTGAATGTCAATAAAAAATGTGTGACCCCCAGATAAAATACCTTATCCTGCCGATCGGGGTCGTCCCTGCCGATCGGGGTCGGACGTTTCCCAAACGAGTATTTGCTATAGCCGTCTCGGGGAACGCACGCCGGGCCGTCCCAACCGAACGCACGGGGAACGTTTGTGGTTCCTGATCGGGATGGAACCCTTTTCAACACATAATAGCCATAGGCGGCTAGGGGAACGCGAGGGGCGTTCCAACCGGTCGTACGGGGAACGGTGGGGCAGACGGACCTCATTTCCCTGTACGAAGTGTTTAATTTCCCAAACCGATCCCAAAACACTCCCAATTTGACCGGGTTGAGATCCTCTTCTGGATCCTGCTCACGGTCGGAGCGTGATGGTGGCTAGGACTTAAACAAATACCTCACGTCAGGGTCATTTGGAGACCTAGGTGGGTTATGTCGCATTCCCAGCCAACTGATGGGCACTGATCGGGCACAATGGGTTAACCCCATTGCGCCCGATCAGTGCCCAAGTTAATTGTTGGCTAGGTTGGTGCGACGCAACTCGAGACAAACAGAGTGGTGTCATTCGCACGTCTCTATCTGCATTATATCAAGACAGATAACATGATACCTGGATTGGACACTAAATATCCGGCCTCTTATTGCTAAACACAGCAGTGAATAACGGTGCTGGACTCGCATTTGCACGAGCCGAGACAAAAAGTGTATCTCCGTTTTAAATTTCGGCTCTGCAATAAGAGGCCGAAAATGTAGTGTCCAATCCAGGTATCATGTTATCTGTGAGATCAAGATAGTTGGAAAACAGTGCTGGTGACCTCAGATGACCTCAGCCGATCTTCCAAAGGTCACTAAGCATCACTTGAACCTGGTGCATCAAGAATGAGCCAAAATAACGCGATTCTGACGGAGTTGACCTGGTATATAGCATATTATCTGAATAGAAAGCATTTTAATATTTTGCGTTGACTTATAATGGTCAGGTCACGAAATTGACCTGACCGGTCAACGTTACAACAAAAAACAAGATATTATACCTACCTACCTACGAATTGTAGGCATTTATGACCTCATGAAACCTCATGAAATCCTGGAACTTGCAAATACCTCGAGGCTCGAACAAAGACTGTGGCTTTGGCACTTCCTCACTTTTTAGGTAATGTCACTTGACGTTACCTGGTGACGTGACCTGAAATGACCTGAGGTCAAAACTTTCACACAATGTTGGTAGTTTATGCCCGAATAGATGTGCTAGATTTGGCTCGCGCCGCCATTTTCCCGCTATTTCCGAAATCCTCGGTGGGTCAAAACGACCCCTATTAGACCAAGGGTCAAATGAGCTCCCATCAAATGGGATTTTTTTGCTAATGGTTATTACTCCGTGTGGCTGTTGACAATAGCTTCAGTTAATTAACCCTATTCCCTGCGGGCGGCCATAATTACGTTAACCTACGGGGGGCAGATTCCGCCCCCCCCCCCCGAGATCTCGAGAACCGCTCGGCTGATTTCGATGGGACAAACACCATTCGATTCGTCGTGTCGAAATCTTGCTTTTTGGACTCAGAAATTGCTTTTTTTGCTCAAAAATGGGGGGGCAGGGGGCAACAAATACGAATAATTGTTTTTTGAACGGTTCATTGTGGCTATGTTGATTCGACACGATTTGATGCAAAAAACCGTTTTGAGCTTCCATGTCAAAGGGATAGTACAAGAAATGAAAAATCATAGGTCGGCACTCAGGGATAAAAAATTGGCGAAGAAATTTTGGATGAAAAATATGTGCTTTTCCTTAGTGTTTTGGACGTGGGAACGTCAACATGTGGGCTTTGTTGCTGTAATTTGTTAAATGTAACAAATTGTGCACAGGCGGATTCAGGTAAACAACGTGGGGGCACAATGTGCGGAACGCCTTCCCACATAACACAGCCACATGGTAACCACATGGTAATCATGAGGGCTGCCCACCTTTCCCACATGGTGCCTACATGGATTTGGAAGAGGTTTCCACACGGTTACCAAATGGACTAGCTCCCCACCTTCTAACCTCCTCAAACCTACATGGGGCCCATATGGGTATGCCCACGTCATCCTCATGTTCACTTGTGCCCACCTCAGCCCACATGG
>VOPJ01004751.1:0-13494 GCA_014673585.1 Semibalanus balanoides
CATGAATCAATCATGGGATGGCCGACCCATAGCGTAGATAGCATAAAAACTGCGCCCAAAGCTGCAGACGTCTCCGTTATCAATATGTCTTGGGAACCAGAAGAAATATCACCGAGAAGAAGAAAAAAAATAAGCATAAAACGAAGTGTCTGAGGCTCCAGATTTAAAAAAGGGACACAAATGTGATTCAATGTACTTTTTTGGTGCTTTACGATGCCGTTTGCGAAACATGTTCCATTGTTCATGCAAAGGTTGCAAACAAGGACAGTGAACAGGACACGGGAAGGAGACTACTCCCACTAGGAAGCCGAACACTTCTTCGAACCTGATACTGATCGACCCTAAAAATACCTCTCATCAAAACACGCCACGAGATTGGTAATTTCAATATCGAAACGCTGTAAAACCGGCTATGATTTACTCGTGTATCGGCTTCACACCTTGTTACTTCAGACCCCCGCTGGGTTACGACACATTTCGATCACGATAACAGTTCGAAATGACACCATCAATTATGAACAAAAAAAAAACGGTTGCGGTGATAAATGGTTGGCGTACATCCACGCCGTCACCAATTAACTCGAGCACGGCCGTTACCGGAGCTTTTGAAAACAGCTGCGTGCATCATTAATGGCACCCAGCGGCGCGTGCAACGGTCCACCCAACGGATAGCGCAGCCAGCTATTTGCAAACGAACCGCAATTTTGATTTATGCAGACTGGTGACGATAATCACACTGATAGCTGCGTGATTCTACACGCTCCAGGAAGCCCGTGCGCGATAAAACCAGCGGAACTGGGGGTCGGACGGGGACCGGCGTCCCCCACATCCTAACCGCAACGCGGGGTTCACCGGTGACCGGTGCGACCAACGGCTGAGGCAGGGCAGCGTTTGGTTTTGGTTTGTGGACCAATCACCGTGTCCTCTTGGGATCATGGTGCTAATCGGAACGCTCACCCTGTTCCGAGGGTTATTATATGGGGCCCGGTCGACTGTTGCAGCGGCCCGCCCAGGGATTTGACCCCGGGTCACCGCCACAGAAGACAGAAATCATGCCACTGCGCCAGAACAGGGCGACGTTACCCACACAAACACGCTGCATCTCGCCGCTAACGCGCCACATCTCGCCGCAGCCGGGCAGCTAATACGGCCACCGAGGCGACTAACTGCTGAGCCGGAAGCGGCGGTCGGTCGGTCTCGGCGCGGCCTCCGGCGCCCCAGGCGTCCCCTCAGGGCATCCCGCAGCGACATCGAACAGCCGCCGCCGTCCGCGGGCTGCGCTGCCGCCGGCCACAGCCTCATTGATCGCCGTGCTGCCCTCAGCCCCTCTACCAGGCCGGCGCGCGTGCGGTGCTGTTTGTGCGTCCCGCGCCGCACGTGCGTCCCGCTCCCCCGCCGGCCGAGCGTCGGCGTCGACGCAGCGACCGACGCGCCGACGGCGACGATAGTGCGTTTTTGCCGGCGGCGTTTTTGCGGTAATTGTTGATCGTAGTATCACCGGGCGGCGCGGCACAGGCGAGCAGTACGGCTCGTGCTTGTTTTTTGGCGGCACGCGCACACATGAATCTCCGTCAGTGAGTGCGTTTTTGCGTCGGCCGCAGCAGTGACGACGTCGTTCATTGGCGCTGAGTTGTGGGCGCGGGAGATGAGGGCGACGGCAGAGGAGGGGTGGGCCGGGCCGCCTCGACTGACCTAAATACGCCCCGGGGAACAGGCGCCGAGCGGGGCCGGGGCTAACAAGCTGCGGAGGTCAGGGCAGTATCACGGCACGATTTATGCTAACATGTTCACCGCTGGCACAAGGAAAGTTCTGTAAACATCGGCTTTCCACTTGGAGTAATCCTAGCTTGTTAACAGCAGACAAGGGCGAATCAAGAATGACAAAGAAGTTGAATTGGATTGGGGAAGGCACATATCGATAAAAAAATGTTGGGTGTGCATTAAAAACTGACTTGAAATAAACATTCGATAGTAAATGCTGCCCCGAGAATCTGTAAAATCCGAGAATGTATCAATTTTTCGACCAATTTGGGTCCGTTTGGAAAGTGACGACCCTGCTGCCCCCACCCTCTGGACCCGCCCCCTCAGCACATATCTGCAGCCACTCAGTGTTTACAGTCTCAGCGGAATTAATGAGTGGAGTTGCCGGCACTTCACCAGATGAGGAAGCCGAAGAAGCTCTGCCCGCTCAATACCAGAAGAGAACCAGAGGAGACAGTCAGCCAATCCATCCCGAGAGCTGCAACTATCGGAAAGAAGGACTCCAGCGGCGGAGAAGATGAGGCCAGTGTGCTGAAAGGTGGGAGAGGACCACTCGACCATCGGCCACCAATCTGCCAGAGAGTCTGAGTGATGGCCCTCGATATCTATTAACATAATACATTTACGCTCTATAGGCCTGCTCTGATCCCGTCCATCCGGTCTGTGCCACCACACGAGCCGCGCTTCGTCGTGTCGATGCTCTGCGGTAATCGCACATGCACAGGTTGACACAGATAGATGATTGGTTTGTTTGGAGATTTTCCAGCGTTCACGTCCTAATCTGGCCGCCTATGATGCCCTGTCCATCACCACGCTCCACCGTACCATTACTGATCGAGAGCTGCCGTATTCAGCAGCGCGGGCCGGGGGACCTACCGACAGCCCCCGGCAGTGTGAGGGGGGGGAGTCCACACCGCCCAACGTTCGCTCCTGTCGACCTGAGCCAGATTGCGCACGGCAGAACCAATCAGTGCTGATGTGGCGATCAATGAAACAGCGCTGCATCCCCGTCAAAAACACACAGCGGCGGCGGCAGCCGGCAACAGGATACACAGGAACTACTATAACGCACCTCTGAATAAAAAACACACAGCGCACCTCTAATCAAAAACACACAGCGGCGGCGGCAGCCGGCAACAGAACACACAGGAGCTAATATAACGCACCTCTGAACAGGGGCAGCAGAGCCTAGCACAGTGCCCCAACAGAGGTAACAGAGCCTAGCACAGCGCCCCAACAGAGGTAACAGAGCCTAGCACAGCGCCCCAACAGAGGTAACAGAGCCGAGCACAGTGCCCCAACAGAGGTAACAGAGCCTAGCACAGCGCCCCAACAGAGGTAACAGAGCCGAGCACAGCGCCCCAACAGAGGTAACAGAGCCTAGCACAGCGCCCCAACAGAGGTAACATAGCCTAGCACAGTGCCCCAGCAGAGGTAACAGAGCTGAGCACAGCGCCCCAACAGAGGCAGCAGAGCCGAGCGAAGTACCCCAACAGAGGTAACAGAGCCGAGCACAGCGCCCCAACAGAGGTAACAGAGCCTAGCACAGTGCCACGGGACATCAGAGAAGATGAGCGCAGCCACACGACCTCACAACAGACATCAGCGCCGCAGGACACCAACGTTGGAGCTAACACAACAGTCAACAAGTGTTGAAGATCAAAGACAGCACAGGACGCCTATCACTAGCGCAACACCTCAGGACAGGCGGGCTGATAGGGAGAGGACGGGAGAGGGGGAGGGAGAGGACGGGAGGAGAGAGGGGGAGGACGAGAGGGGGTCGGGGAGGGAGGTCCAATCGGCCGTTCGTGAGAGGTTGGCAGGCCGCCCAGTCGGTCATCAGAAGCCTGTCGGCCCTGAATCACACGCAATCGAACACGCCGCGCTGGGCCGCCGAGGAAAAACAACACTATTAAATTCAATTCAATGGGCCGATGGTATAATATTGTGGCCCCGACTAGCTAAACGGCGGAGTTTAGTGCATTGGGAAGTCCAATGTAAACAACTGTAAATACGGAAGGTCAAGCACACAAATAAATTATTTATCCAATTATATTTCATAGTTAAGGCGATGTTTCTGTTACTTATCTACTCCATTTAAATCACCAATCACCTTAATATGGCACGAAAGCAAACCAATAAATGTTGGAAAGAAGTGGCGTTTTCTAGTCATTAGTCGCGGTGGAACAGAGACACAAACTTCCGAAGAAACCGACTTCTCTGTCGTCACTGCATCGCTCTCACTCCCATCCTCTGAGAAACACAGGCAGTCCTGGGCATCGAATCCAAAACAAACACATCTCCCATCCTGGACCGCCACCCGACTGCAGCAATGCAGCGCGGCCCACCACTCTGCTTGTCGTCAGTCTGTCGACAGGAGGGAGCTCGGTGACCTCGGGAAGGTCAGCTCCGTCCCGGGCCGCCAAGGGATCGGCGACAAATCACTATGACTAGTGTCCAGGCACGGTGTCACCCGACAGCTTCTCTCGCCGGCTGCGACAGCCACCAACAGCTTCTCTCGCGGGCTGCGACAGCCACCAAATCCCCGCGGCGTCCGGCAGACAGGCAGGACTGGCGGACCATGTCCAAGGCAGACATGCACACACACCACCACCCTGTCAGCGTCGCACCCGTGTCGTCACAGTGTCGTCACTCGTCCAGTGTCGCCGTACATCCTGATGGGAAGATAGCCGTCACGCACGACCCATGGGGCCGATATGGTCACGCACGGTGTTGCAACAGTGGCGACGCTGTAGGTGCGCGTTGGGTAGCCTCACGTGATTAACTTGCCCGGTAGAAGGAAGGGATGAGGCAGCGGGAGTGAGTGGAGAGGGGCTCACTTGGTGGCAGACGGGTATGGAGGGAATGGGTGGAGGGAGGGAGGGGGTGGTGGAAGTCACTTCACCTGGGCGGGGGTAGAGGGATCAGGATGGTGAGGGTGTTTAGTGGGGTTAGGTGAGGTTAAGTGGTGTTGGGTTGGGTTAGGTTGGGGTAGGACGGGTTGGGTTAGTTTGGGTTGGGAGTAGGCGTTAACCTCAACCTATGAATTGGGTAAGATGCAACGGGATTCCGCCCACCATTCCGAAAGTTGGGAGGGGGACGGAAGTACTTCGAATTTTCCATGCAACGCCCATAGGCGCCAAGGTTAAAATCAAAAAACTTTTGGGGGGAACGCGTCCCACAACTTCCGACGTCCCAAGATAGGGGTGAAGTGCACGAGGTTCAGCGAATAGACGAACTGACCTGGCCCACAGTCGGGCTGGGCAGAGGGCCGGGTGAGTGAATCTGGGTCGCCATATATGTGACCCTCACATGGGCGGCGGGTGGGTAGAGGGATTGGGAAGAAGAGCCGACAACCGGACTTAGCCTGGCTGGCTGCCCCAGTTGGCGCGGCTTCACTCTCGGCTGGGCTGGGCCGGGAGTCTGGGCTGGGCTGGGCCGGGAGTCGAGCCAAAACAAGTCGTCATCGTGTTCTGTGGGCCGGGGAGCACGGCCACGGACGGGCGGGGCCGGAGCACCAGACGGACGGACGGACGGGGCCGGAGCACCAGACGGCAGACAGACAGACAACAGAGACAACTGGGAACTGACAGTGACCGTGGGCAGTATTGGAATTAATACACGCACCTACCCCCTCCTCTCATGATCTGACCAGCCAAAGAATGACTTTTCGGTTGTAAGTGAAACTATCTCACTGCTTTCGGGAACTATACGTAGCTACAAGATATTACTCCCAGTGTCCTTTAATTTTACAGGAGATATTAAAACTAGAATTAAATCACAAAAGTTCACCAAGTATAACTTGGTAAAAGGCTACCTTTCCTCCATTTGGCTGCGATAAAGGCTATGCAAATATATTTGAGAGAAAAAAGATGACACACACAAGCCGCTAAAACTGTTTCGGCGTCAGTCAGAGGACCGAAATACGCGCAGCGAACGACAAAAACAAAACTGCGTGTGACATTTCAAAACAGCAAAGTAGCAAAAAGGTTGAGCTGAAACAAGTGGCCACCCGTGGTGCGAGGCGACAGCTTTGCGACATTGCTAAACAGTGCGGCTGGCAGCGGACTGCAGCCGGGGCTAGAGCCGCGCCGACACCTCGGTAGGAGGACCGGCGCTGAGGCACCTCCGCGGGAGGACCGGTGCTGACACCGCAGCAGGAGAACCAGCGCTGACACCTCAGTAGGTGGACCGGCGCTGAGGCACCTCAGCGGGACCGGTGCTGACACCTCGGTAGGAGGACCGGCGCTGAGGCACCTCCGCGGGAGGACAGGCGCTGACACCTCAGCTCGGGTGCCTCAGCGGGACTCGGGTTCCTCTCCGGGACCGGAGCTGACACCTCAGCAGGAGGACCGGTGCTGACACCGCAGCAGGAGGACCAGCGCTGACACCTCAGTAGGTGGGGTGTTGTGGTTGGCGGCTGCGGACAGAGGACACGCAGTCTTCACTGCGACACCAGCCTCGCAACACAGCAGGGCGATACCCGCCAACCCTCCGTACGGGTCCGGCATTACTGGCGATGTTAGACGGCCAGCGGGTGGATTACTGAGTCAAACAGCACTGACTTGGCGCTGCAGGCACCCCAGCAGCGCGGCGGACGGAGAAACACGGGGCTGCAAGGTGCGCAGGGATCAGAGGCGATTTAGCGGGATCAGCCAAACGTCACTAGGGATCAGAGCGGTCGGCGGCACGGGGCTGGCACAGCCGGTCAGCGGAGGAGTAACGGATGGGGCAGGAATCAATGGAATATTGGGATCTATAGACTCCCGTGAATCAGCCAGCGTCTGATTGATCCACGAGGTGTATTGACACCATGGGTGTAACTTTAATGCAAAGGGGGGGGGGGTTGTAGCTACAACCCCAATATTTTTTTTAAATTTAACACTACGCCTATATCGAGATGTGGTACAAATGGGCCTTAACAACTAAGTGCAACCCCAATGATTTTCACAAGGTTACGCTTCTGATTGACACCGGACCTTGACGGAATGAAGTTCCAGAATGGCGTCGTTCCACCATTCCTGAAGTCCATATCTGATCGTCCATCACAATTCACATCTGAGTACCAGTCTATTTCTGGAACATTTCAGTCGGGACGCCCCCGCGTCGGCCGGAAGGATGTCGGGACAGCAGTGGCGGATCCAGGATTTTTCATTGGGGGGAAAAAAGGGGGGGGGCGCAGGCCCAGGGGCGGCCCTCTTGGCACTTTGAGGGGGCGCACATGTATTTTTTACCGAAAAAAAACCAATTTTGTGGAGTTTGGGGGTTAACAAATTTACGCCAAATCTGAGATCGGCCTTTTTGAAGCAAAAGGTCATTTCCTTTTCTTTGACGTTTGAAATGGCAATTTGATTTAAAAAAAACTCGATAGTATAATTTTTCCAAACATTTTATCGTTTTTTACACCAAAAATGGCATGCCATGGACAATCAATACAAACTCCATTATTCCTAATGTACTATATTCCCATAAGTGCATAGGGTGGATTTGTTGGTTTGGAGGGAAGGGTTCAAATCCAGTGGAATATTTCCCAAAAATGTTGGTTAAGCGGGGGGAGCTGATAGCAGGCCGTCAGCGAGTAAGTTGTTGACTGGGAGGGGGACAGGGGAGCGCGTCATCAGATGATTAGTCCTAATCTTCCAACTTACACAAGGGGCGTCCGCCGAAATTTTAAAAAATGGGGAGTCGGTTGAAATAAAGAAAAATATGTACCTACCCTACTTCTCTGTGTGGTATTTAAAACCCCTTACAGGAAATAGTTCACCTTGGAAATGTTTTTTTTCTGATTTATATTTTAAAATACAACTTCTTTTCATAATGTCAAAATTACGACTTACCACGCGCCGATTCAGGACAGAAGACGTAAATGATTAATTCATCAAAACTATATGCGTTCTCTCCGCAACGTCAAACGCGGCTCAGCCAACAGATTCAAAATGTATAAGTCGCGTAAGATTACTGTACAGCCTCTGGCCCAGGTCGTGTGGCGGCCCACAATAAGGGCCTCTGCGCAGTCGTGTGAGGCCCAGAATCATTCGAACAAAAAGTCAAATAATCTTCGGCTGGGAGAGCCTTTCAGCCCAGAAAACTTTGCAGTTAGGGTTTTTCAAAACACGGGCCTACAAAACTGCTACTCAGTTTAAAACCGATGTTGGAGGTAATGTATTTCCTTTAAGGCATGTTAAATGTGGACTTCCTTTATATTGTTTACTAATGTTATTTACCGCAGAGAGGCGCGAAAATTCTACGGTTTAGCCTGATAACTCCTTAAAATATATTAAGACGGATGAAGAGTGCAAGGTGTTGCATTGTAAAAGGGTAAAGGATCAACTTTAAAATGTTTTTCATTTCATTCAGCATTACGACGAAACCAAAAACGATGACGATGGGTTCGTTATTGTCGATGTGTATTGTCACTGATTGGACGCCGCGAAGTGGCGCGAAAAAATTTTTGATTTTTAGGTCGTTGAAAATAAAATTGCAATATTGAAACCAGACCGTGAAGTGAAGCCAAGCCTCAAGATAAACCCTTTGCCTGGTTTGCACATCTCTGTTATGATGTCAGATATGTCCCTGGGGGCCAGGCAATTAACCGCCAGGGAGAGCCTCTTACCAGACACCTTAATGCACATTTAATTTCCCCCATTTTCGATATTTGTGTATGCAATTGGGAAATTTTGGTGTCATGGCCACGAAGCGGCGCAAAATTTTTCCCGAATTTTTGACTGTGGTAGCTGGATTTTGGACTTGCTCCAAAGGCAAGTTTTACGATTACATTTTTAGAGGCCGACCGTTTAGCCCGATAAGTTTTTTTAGGAAAAGGCGTGGACAATAATAGTTCAAGACCTATTGTGGGGGACAGGCATGGCCCTTTCTCCCCCTGTCCGCCTCCTGGGATCCGCCCTGTTATATTCGATTTCATAGAGATGTGGTATAAAGTAGGAATTGATTAGCATAAGGTACTGAAAGTTGCACTTCGATATAAATTTATAAAAATGTTCATTTGTTCAAGGTTATTTTAGAAAATTCCAGGGAGGCAGATTCCCCCCCCCCCCCCCATCAGAGGTGCGGGCTAACTATCGCTTTTTACAGCCAGTGGAGAATTTAGGAACCGCGCTAGGGCATTGCTTGTATTTAAATCCCCAAATGTTTCCTGTGGAAAAAATGATTTATCCCTTTGGGATCAATTAAAGGTCATGGCCATTAGTCATGAGGTTATGGAATGGAAGTCATGAGGAAGGTAGTTCATGAAAGTTAAAATGGAGGTTAAATGGAAGTCATGAGGCAAGGTTATGAAAAATTTGTAGGGTTGTGCAAAAATAAACTCGTTTATGTAACACATCTGACATCTAAACCTTTTTTAACAATTCTTTGATTTTTTGGCGGCAGCCCCAATGGTTTTGAATCACCCTCAGTGGAGTTTGGGGGCGCCCTGTTTAGATTTCGGGGTGCACCTCATCAGTGTTTAAGGGCGCACTTCTGAGTTTCGGGGCAATCCTTCCGAAGTATGTGGTGCTTTTTGGGCACTCGGGCTCCCTTCTCCGGAAATGGGAGCGCCCTTTCATGGGGTACGGGCGCCCTCTATGGTTTGTTTTGGGAGCCCTCTTCAATTTGGGCGCCCTCCTCAGATTTGGTTGTGCATGCCTTAATAGCGTTTTCGAGGGCGCGCTTCCGAGTTTTGAGGGGCGCCCTTCCGAATTTATGAAGTTCAGAATGCTTTTGGGCATTTCGGGATGCACTTTCCGGAAATGGGGGCGCCCTCCGCCTGCATAGTGGGGGCGCTTCTCCATGGGTTTCGGGGCCGCTCTTCATGGGGTTCGGGGGCCGCCCTCATGGCGTTTGGGGTAACCTCTATGGGTTTGGGGCGCCCCCATGGGTTTGGGGCCACCATCCTATGGTTTTGAGGCGCGGCTCCTTGGGTTTTGGGGCGAACCCTCCTTGGGTTTTGGGCGCCCTCAATGGCCTTGGGGCGCCCTCCATGTGTTTTGGGCTGTGCCCTCCATGGGGCTTTGGGGGCGCCCTCCATGAGTTTGGGGGCGTCCTCTATGGGTTTGTTGGCGCCCTTTCATGGGGTTTGGAAACCCCTTCCATGGGTTTGAAGGCCGCTCTCCATGGGTTTTGGGGCGCCTGCGGGCGCCCAGATTTGCGCCTTCGGCGAAAAATTAGTGCCCCTGCGCCTTCGGCGGCAGGGGCGGGCAATTTCCATTTGAGGGGGGGCTGCCAGGCCCCGCTTGCCCCCACCCTGGATCCGCCCCTGTCGGACAGGGACGAGCTGGTGCCGCGAATCATATCTTAAAACCCCGCCCCCCTGCGCACTGACGACAGAAGGAGTGTGGCCCAGGCTACCTTCTGTGGCCTTGCCGCAATGCGATGTTGCCGGGGTTGGCTGCCGGGGTGGTGCCGGGTGGTGCCGGGGTGGTGGCCGGGGTGGTGCCGGGAAGGTGCCGGGGTGGTTTGCCGGGGTGTGGCCTCGCATTAGAAGACATCAGCCTGTGCTTCTGCAGATCACCATGAACCTGCGGTGGTTGTCGGGTTCACGAGCAGAAAAGGATTTGGCGCGATCTACCTCATGCTTAAAAATACCGAGGTCCCGCAGGGTGACCCGCGGGCTGTGGGTGCCGGGGGGTGGTGTCGGGGGGGCCGGGGTGGTGCCGGGGTGATGCCGGGGTGGTGCCGGGGTGGTGCCGCGGCTGTGCCGCTGGACGTGTCCCTGTCCAGTTGCCGGCAACTCCCGTTGACAGCGGCGCCGCCTCCGCCGTGATTAATCTGTTTACACCAGGCCGCAGAGCAACAACTCTGACTTCTCACTCAGGGGGCGGTGGCCGGCCGGCGGTCTACTCGAGCCTCCGCCGGAGTCTGTCTTCTCCAGTACAAGAACGGTGAGCTGCGCGGGGCGGTACAATCCGCACCGAGCTGAATAATATACAACCCGCGACCCATCAGGTCTCCGTCAGATGACGCGCAGCAGCTCCCGAAATCTCAGACCGCGCCGTCAACTCTGTCGGTCTGACCCGGACGCCTCGGACGGGTCAGACGGGGCGGAGATGTAGACAGGCACGCGTCAGACGCGCCACATAGGTCACGAAGGTGAGCGGGACGAGACGCGGGCACGCGGCCCGGTGATGACACACCAGTAAACAGCCGTCAGTACCGCGACAGACGCCACCGACGGCTGTGACGCGCGCGGCACGCGAGGTGACAACAGACGCGAGGGGTGACAGCCGCCGCTCCGGGGTCTGGCAGCCAGGTGGCCGGTCATAGCTCCCATCCCCTACCGTCCCCTCCCGGCGCCTCACATCCCCTCCCGGCGTCTCCCGTCCCCTCCCGGTCCCTCCCGGCGGGGCCCGGCTCCCTCTCGGCTCCCTCCGGGCTTTCCCGGCACCCTCCCGTCACGCCCGTTTTACGGCCCAGCTGGGCAGGTGGGGCTTTTTAGTACGCGGGAGAAAATTTAACAGGCGACAGCCACCTCCGGCCCGGAGAATTACCACCAGGCGCGTTATGAGTTCAGAAACGATCCGACTTTTGAACCCGAGGGAGGCAGGAGAGCCTGGGGCGGCGGCAAAATGAAACAACACACCCGGCTTCCTGATATCGCTGCAAATCCTGCCAGACAAAAACAGACAGCGTCCCCGCTACTCTCATAACCCGGCGGCGGCAAAAGACGACGGGGGTGACAGTAAAAAATGTCATTTCCCGCGGGGACGCATCCTCACGCCGGTAATCAACAAAACGCGGCATCCTCCACCTCGCAGACAGCGCCGAGAGGCCAATATCGTCTCCATGCGTCGCTGGCGTCGCCGTTTGATCCGCGGAGTGTGCCGCGGATGGGGACGTGGCGGCGACAATCACAGCCAGATAACAATAACATCGAGGGGGCGTTAGTGAGGAGGCGGCAGCAGGGATCACCGGACAATACTGTATAGCGGTGGAGCGAGAGACGTGTATCGCTGCGAGGAGATCATGCCACTGACAGGGTACAATGGTTCCCCGCCGCGGGACTCAATGGTTCCCCGCCGAGAGTCGACGGAACTCAATGGTTCCCCGCCGCGAGTCGACGGCACTACAATGGTTCCCCGCCACGACAGTCGACGGCGACTCAATGTTCCCCGCCGCGAGTCGAAACGGGACTCAATGTTCCCGCCGCGAAGTCGAACGGGACGCAATAGGTGCCCCGCGCGAAGGTCGACGGCTACGCAAATGGTTCCCCGGCCGCGAGTCGACGAGAACTAATGGATTCCCCGCCGCGAGTGCGACGGGACTCAATGGTTCCCCGCCGCGAGTACGACGGGACTCAATGGTTCCCCGCCGCGAGTCGAATCGGGGACTCAAATTGGTCCCCGCGCGCGAGTCGACGTGACTCAATTGGTTCCCCGCCGACGAGTTCGACGGGGACTCAAGGTTCCCCGCCGCGAGTCGACGGGACTCAATGTTCCCCGCCGCGAGTCGACGGGACTCATGGTTCCCGCCGCGGAGTCGGACGGGGACTCAATGGTTCCCCCGCCGCGAGTCGACGGGACTCAATGGATTCCCGCCGCGAGGTCAGACGGGACTCAATGGTTTCCCGCCCGCGAGTTCGACGGGACGCAAATGGTTCCCCACCCGCGAGTTCGACGGGACTCAATGGTTCCCGCCGCGAGTCGACGGGACTCAATGGTTCCCCGCCGCGAGTCGACGGAACTCAATGGTTCCCCGCCGCGAGTCGACGGGACTCAATGGTTCCCCGCCGCGAGTCGACGGGACGCCAAGCTGCAGCGGAGTTTGAAGAAGACACCACGGTGAATGCGTCTCAACGCTCATTGTCTCATTTTCTGTTAGGAAGATTTCAATTACATTATCCATAAGTGGAGACTGCGGGACAGCTATTGAATGATTCAGAATCGAGACAATAACGTTTTTCGTCCAAGCCACCGGCAATACTGATATGACGTGTGACGCATATAGGCACCCCACTGAAGAAGAAAAAAATCCAATGACGGCAAACAAACAAAAAACACATTGGATCCCGAAACATCCTATAGGCTATAGTAAGGCTTCAGCTCCTGACACTGCGCAAACGCCTCCATTGACAGTGTCAGGCGGCTCCCACAAAGCGGCGTGACGTCAAAACGGGCCCCGACTCTGTCTATGACGTCATCCTGTGAATGTCGCCGTCCGTCTGCGTCCGTCTGCCCTCCGTCAATCCGCCGTCTGCCGTCTGTCTGTACCGCCGTCTGCCGTCCGTCTGCCGTCCTTCTGCCGTCCTTCTGCCGTCCTTCTGCCGTCCTTCTGCCGTCCTTCTGCCGTCCTTGCCGTCCGCTGGCGTCCTTCTGCCGTCCTTCTGCCGTCCGTCTGTCCACCGTTCTGTCCGCCGTCTGCCGTCATTCTGTCCGTCCGTCTGCCGTCCGTCCGTCTGCTGTCCGTCTGCCGTCCGTCTGCCGTCCTTCTGCCGTCCTTCTGCCGTCCTTCTGCCGTCCGTCTGCTGTCCGTCCGTCTGTCCGTCCATATGCCGTCCGTATGCCGTCCTTTTGCCGTCATTCTGCCGTCCGTCTGCCGTCCGTCTGCCGTCCGTCTGCCGTCCGTCTACCGTCCGTCTGACGTCCTTTTGCCGTCCGTCTGCCGTCGGTCTGCCGTCCTTCTGCCGTCCTTCTGCCGTCCGTCTGCCGTTCCACGCGTGACGTGGGTGGTGGTGCGGCGCGGCAATGGAATCTGCTCCCGAGCGTCACTCAATTACTTCTGCCTGGCGTGATCCATTCA
>VOPJ01004757.1:0-13493 GCA_014673585.1 Semibalanus balanoides
CAGCGACTCCTACAGCAGCCTCTCTGACCAGTGGTCACCGCCCGGCACTCCCACCCCGACACAGCGGATCGTCACACGCCGCCTGACGTCGTACCGAGCTGGTTAACCGCCACTGCGCGGCACAGTACCCCGCAATGTCACAGCGATGCAGTCCACAGAACAGCGGCCACTCGCGGGGAGCTATGATACGGGACAGGGGCGTAGAGCGAGGTCACTACAGACAGACACGGCACCCGGCCCCGCCGCAGTGTCATAGGATTGCTGTAGAGCCAGGGTGCAGAGTAGAAAATTCGGGCTGAAAATCAGCAAAAAGTGTGGGAAATTCTACCCCAAAAAGAGCCCTTTTCAAGAATTTACACGGCAAATCAAACAAAACTTAATCAATTTTCAAGCTTTTCACATATTAAAATAAAGAAGTAACAAATAATCTCTTAAGTAAAAAAGAGTGGAAAATACCAATTCAAATTAGGCAAAAGGAGTGGAATATAATCCTTGTATTGGTGTCACTTAACAGCCAAAATTCCCAATCCCTACGGCAACGTCCCCGGGGCAGACCCGGAGAACACAGCCCCGGGCCGTGAGCGACGCACCAACTCCTGTGGGGTAGTCATCGGCTGTCCGACGCACCCCAGCCGTGTGTTAGTCACCTATAAGCACACACGGGACAACGCCACACGTCAGGCAAACCGCTTCGGCTTCGGTAGACTTCGGCTTCGCTTCGAGCGACGAAAAGACGACGTAACGTGACCAGCGAACCATCGTACGTCGCGGTGAAATTGGCTGGTCAGGGGTTTGTTTTTTTCTGAAGCGAAACTGACCGGTTTACGAGACATCACGGAAAGTGCCTAGATTCACTGTAATCAAAAGGGCTGTACCTAGCCGCAAGAATTGTGTTTAAACACAAAGTATATATCTTACCGGACAAATACACACGGAGACGAGTGCATATCACGTCAACATATGAGCGAAGGAGTTCGTGACCGCTTATGTATAGCTGATTTCGTAAAGATGATTTGTATAACCGAAAACGTCTGCAAGTAAACTTGCGACGTTCTTTTAGTAAACGTGTAATCAATTGCTGGATGCGATTGTTCATAACATGCGCTATCAATTCAACATATTTGCACTCGCAAATTTGTTCTTGAGCATCAGCGTTGCATACAAATCCCTTATGAATTATGATCAACTGCATGTGTTCCAAAATGCATTAACGGCTCACAAACCGGGCATTCGTAGGTTTGTCGATCCAGCCTCATGAAAACGGGTCCTCGGCGCAATACTGAGCGGGATCAGTTGAAAATAGCACTCAAATAGGCCAGCAGCTAGGTGACATGCTACCTCCCTTTCTAGACACGACTGCTGGACAAACCGGCATTGGGCCGCGCTGGAAAACTAGCACTGGACACCACACCACACACGAGGACGACCACAGGGAGGACAAAACTAGAACCTCGACACAAAAAGTCCGACACAAACAGTCGCCTCCGACGCCGGCTGGCACCTTCGGCCAGGAAAGTGTCGGCGGGGGCGGGGGGGGGTACAGTAGCGGACACACACGGCACACAGTCGCCGCTTCTGTGGCGCATGCTGCTGCTGCTGCTGGTGCTGGTGCTGCTGCTGGTGCTGCTGCTGGTGCTGGTGGTGCTGGTGCTCACCCGGGCGACACGGCGCCGCCGACGGCCCCCACGACAGCCGCGTCCAGGTCTCTGTCTCCGGACACACGGCGAGCCGTCAGGTCGGCAGAGACGACAGACAGCGGCAAACACAGACAGCGGCAAACACAGACAGCGGCCCCCACGACAGCCGCGTCCAGGTCTCTGTCTCCGGACACACGGCGAGCCGTCAGGTCGAGAGAGAGACCAGACAGCGGCAGACACAGACAGCGGGCCCCCACGACAGCCGCGTCCCCAGGTCCTCTGCTCCGGCAACCGGCGAGCCGTCAGTCGGCCAAGAGACGACAGGACAGCGGCAAAAACACAGACAGAGGCCCCACGACAGCGCGTCCAGGTCTCTGTCTCCGGAACACACGGCGATGCCGTCAGGTCGGCATGAGACGACAGAACAGCGCAAAACACAAACAGCGGCCCCACGACAGCCGCGTCCCAGGTCCCTGTCTCCGGAACACGGCGAGCCGTCAGGTCGGGAGAGACGACAGACAGCGGCAAACACAGACAACGGCAAACACAGACAGCGGCCGATACGTGATCAGAGAATAGTGAGGAGACTGCAAAAAGGAGGAGCAATAGACAGTGGCAAAGGACGCGGGGTGGGTAGGGGATGACCAGAATTCAGAGCAACAAACGTCAAGACAAACAGCGGAGCAGGACATGGGTAGGCAGATGATGATTAGAGCATAGAGGAGAACTGGCGATAGATTGGAAACTCGTGGGCAGGGTGAAGACACAGCAGAGCTGAGGAGACTAGAGGGAAGGATAAGCCGGCAGCTCAGCAATGTGGTGCTTCAAATCGGCTCCTCGATTTCGGCGAATAATAATCCAAGCGATCCCTCATAAATATCCGAAAGATTGTTTGTTTGTTTATTGGGGTTTGAGGGCGCACCGACACCTTTGGTCAATTTGCGCCCAACCGAGAGATTGTAAAAAACAATCAAATCAGCACTAGTTCAGCAAAGAATACCAGCAAAGGCAGTAGTGAGGAGTGGAGCTCAAATATGTGTTAGAGTCGGCAACTTTGGTACGGCATCACGTTCGGACGATTGCTTTTTATCGCGGGTCGGCGTCGGAGGCAGAGGTGATTAAAAGTTCCAATTCCAAAGCCCTGATACAAAACTACGCCTTGGAATCAGAGTAGAAACAAGTCGGGATCATCAGGGGAGGAGCAAGTCGAGGTCGATGATTTTGACAGGAGTCAATTTCTATGGCCGGAACCGACCAAAACTCAACAAATCCACAGCCCCTGATCCAGACCATACGCCAGACATGCAAAAAATTGTGAGCCTTCATGGCGATCAAGAGCTAAAACCACCTAAACCCATCGCTGAGTAGACGCTAGGTAAGCATGCAAGCCTTAGTGTCCTTGAAAAGTCAGTCGGAGTATTACGTCTGAAACTATGCACAAAATTGGCTACAATTGTAGACAGTCGGTCGACGCGATCACATTTATCGAAAGCATCGTTAAAATAAGCTGTTCTCAACCGAGATGTGGCAATCTTTTTCAGTCAAGTAGCACAAACTCCGTGGTCTGCTGTGCTTACATTGGTAAGAATCAAAGACTTGCACCTACAATAAGAAGAAATGTAAGAGGATAGCACTTTAAGACTCTGATGGCCAGCGGAGAATCGAATCATGGCAACTAAAAAGGACAGGGCTAGGGTCACACACACTTTCAGAAACGAGTTCCAACGAGACAGCGACATCGGCCATGTGTGTACCACTTCCATACTGGACAATTATACAAAATACAACATCTTCACATAGTATGTGCGTCGGGGGCGGGGAGATAAAGGCCAGAACGCATAGCAGTAGGGTCACACGCAATCATCACACATTATCACTGGCACTTACACAAACCAAGAGAGTGGACGTGCTCCGGTTCACAACCGACGACGAAAGCAAAGCTTACATGTCACACACTCCAGCACCGGCAGCGAGGTGGCGTTCGGGAACGCCCGGCACAAACTCAACAAGTCGGCACTCACCGGGCTGCAGTGAGGACTTTGACGGACGCTGGGCTCGGTTGGTGGACAGTCGGGTGGCCTGGAGACGGCAGTGACGTTCAGATGGGAGGGATACGAACACGATTTTCACACCACACACAGCTCCACCCAGCTCTGTTGGTTGGACTAGTCGCGGTGGCTGGAGACGGCAGTACGTCATGGGGGGATACGAACACGATCACAAACCACACACAGCTCCAGCCAAGCTCGTTGGTGGACAGCATAGGGTGGCCTGGAGACGCGGTGACGTCAGTGGAGCGATACCGACACCGATTCACACCACACACAGCTCCACTCAGCGTCGTTGGGGGACAGTCGTGGCCTGAGACGCGAGTGACGTCAGTGGAGGGATACGAACACGTTCACACCACACACAGCTCCACTCAGTCGTTGGTGGACGTCGGCGTGGCCGTGAGACCGGCAGTTGACGATCAGTGGGAGGGATGACGACACGATTCACACCACACACAGCTCCACCCAGCTTCAGTTGGGTGACTCGGGTGGCTGGAGACGGCGAGTTGACGTCACTGGGAGGTCATACGAACACGATTCACACCACACACAGCTCCAGCCAGCTCGTTGGTGGAACAGTCGGGTGGCCTGGAGACGGCAGTGACGTCGTGGAGGGTACCAACACGATCCACCACACACTACCCATCTCAGTCTCGTTGGTGACCAGTCGGCGTGCCTGAGACGCAGTGACGTCCAGTGGGAGGATACGAACACGATTTCATGCACTACACACGTCCACTAGCTCGTTGGTGGACAGATGGGTGGCCTGGAGACGGCAGTGAGCTCCAGTGGGAGCGGATACGAACACGAATTCACACCACACACAGCTCACACTAGCCGTTGGTGGACGTAGGGTGGCCTGAGACGGCAGTGACGTCAGTGGGAGGGATACGAACACGATTCACACCACACATAGCTCCACCCAGCTCGTTGGTGGACAGTCGGGTGGCCTGGAGACGGCAGTGACGTCAGTGGGAGGGGACAGCACAAGCACAACCCACAAAGCACGTAGCTCAGTCTGGTCTGCGATATGGTTTACCAACAGCCAGTACTTGTATGCCAATTAAAGTGGTACAACAGACTATCAGTTATATCATAAAAACAAGGTAAGCTGGACAACAGGATCTACGCATGTCATGCATATCATCCCATGATGGCATCATATTGTCATTTACTATCATTTATCATGGCAAGCAATATGATCATTCAAAATCAACCAGTGTTTCCAAATAAATTTTCCAAAAATGTAAAAATCACATTTTACCATTTTAAAAATTAGACATTTCACTCATCATGCAATGTCTAATAAGATTAGTATGTAAATGTGTTTCACACTTGCTCTGAAGATAGGAGAGGGATAAAAATACCTTGTACACATCTCCATAGGTACCACTTCCAATGCGCTGAATGATTTCATAATCGTCCTGAGGGTTTCTCCTGCTGATGTCCGAGCTCACATTGGAGGCTGTGGCCATGACAATGCCAACTACGCCTGACTTGCCTTGTTCTGAAAAGAAAATACTTTGATGATGATGATTGTGGCTTTAGGGCGCCGCAACAAAGTAGTTATATGGCGCCCATGAAAATACTTTGAGTGAACTGTGAAATGTGAACTGTGAAGTGTTAACTGTGTCCTGTGATGTCATAGGATGTTTCATAAAAGTTACATTGTCAAATCAACTCTTTCTACTGAAGAGATAGTACCCAATGCTTGCATGACTATATGCGCCTGTTCCTATGGTTTCCTCAAAAAAAGATGCAAACATAGATGATTTTTGCTTCAGGAGCATTGGGGTTAGCATACATGATAAAACTAGTGGAACTACTTCCTTAGACACTTAGAGAGCGTTAGCACCAGCGGTCTCAAACTTTCAGGGTTAATACATCTGACACAACTTTATTTGTTACTTTGTATTGTAACCACGTGGGGTACAACATGCACCCATAGGGGGGTAAATATCAACCTTTTAGACCCTCTTTTTCCCTGGGTTTAAAGGGAATGTTTCACATTAACATAAGATTTGAGTGAGATGCCAAGTGTTGGATATCCATGAATAAATATTGTAGAAGTTTTAAAACACCCACAAGAGGTCTAATCGAAAGTAAAATTAAAGTTTGGTTTTAAATCGCAAAAATAAGGCGCCTAGTGATTAGAGGTAGCCTCTAATAAACGCCGATGTCATCATCCCTTTTTATCAAAAAATAATTGATGAGAAATAAACTGTAATTCTACATTGGCTATACATTAGCCATTAGTCATACAATATTTCATTCGCGTGAAGGTTTTTCTGTTTCCAAAAATTCCTTCATATTATGACGTTCATCAGCCCAAATACTAAAACTTCAGTTTCATGGAAATTGACACTGTTTTGAGAAACAAATGTCAGAATCGTGTCAAAGCAGCAATATTCCATATTTTGACACACAAGCAGCGTACATTGGACACAACTTCAGAGAAGTGATAAACACCCTTAAAGAGTTATCAACATTTTTTTTCTCTAAAATCGATCTTTTTATTACATATTCTCAATGTGTTTTTAATTTCTCTGATTTTTTATAATAAAATGAAGTTGGTCAAAAATGCAAACAAAAAAAAATTGTTGAAAAAAGTTATCAAATCTTTTTTGAGAAAAGATAGATATTAAAAAACGTTTTGTATTTATGCCTGTTCTTCAATATTTGATGTTTATTTTTCAAAAAAACACTTAGAAATCGGCAAATTGAACAAAAACGGATGGAAAAAACTATTAAATTTCGCACACAAAGTCGTAAATATAGCTTTGGCATTGCATTGGCGCCAAACAAAATAACACTTTACTGGTGTTTTCAAATTTGCAAAAAAATTAAATAATTACGGTATGATAATGTATTAAACGCGCACAGTAAGGGAATTATTACACATCCCCCCCTCCCCCCTTGCAGAATTTTATCAAGATTACGAAAAACGGCGGCGCGTAGCGCCGCTAAATCTGATATAACTTATCATTGATCATTTCTACACAATTGGTTAAAATTTAATTTTCGTGTCGGATCAGGTCAGGTTAACAGGTCAGGTCAAGTGACCCCACTTCCCAAAAAGTTTGCAGTCGTGCGATCGCCATGACCACAGTTTGTAACGGATCGATATCAAACTTTTAGGATTGCATGAAGCCATCAGTATCTACAAAACGTTAATCTCTATTTTATAGATCGGTGACCTGAGGTCAGGTCATTTTTGTGACCTCCCCATTATAAGTAAATGGAGAATATTAAAATACTTCCTATTTCGAGGATATCAGTCCATTTTTTCTGGTTAATGTTATAATAGAATATTATGTATGATCAAGTGCAGGTTTTGTTCAGTGAACCATACGGGGCCAACTGAGGCCATCCGAGGTCACCAACACTATTTCGTCAATAACTCTCGACATAATGAAGATAGAAAGGTGAAACTTTCACCAATGTGTTTGTCTCGTCGAGACACGTCTTCTAATATGCAGCATGATATACTTGGGCCACCACTTGACCTTGACCTGAGGTCATTTTCAGTTGACCTAACATGATAAAAATTAACATATTTCAAAGCACCTTGACAAGACAAACACGATGGCGTAAATAGTATTGCGATATCTTCATCAGGGAAAAGTTATTAGCGATAAACATTTTTGCCAAAAAACAGTATTTTAACTTTAAAGACATCTAAAGCCTAAACTATTGACTGGAGGTCAAATTTGATGACATATTGTTAGTTGCAAATATAAATGGCTGGCGATGGCATTTTTCCGTTTGTTCTTAGCTAGCATAGTTTCCGAGAAATATGAAGGTTTCTGGAGCGAAGTCCTAAAACCAGGAAAATTTGGCCTTCGATGACCTCTGGTGACTTGAATTTGGCCTGAGCGAAAAAAGTATAAATAGTTCAAATAGTTATCTGACACTGGTTCAACCAATGCTTTTTTATTTCGATCTACGTTTCATAGCACCAAGTTAGAAAGGGGGTGTTCACCCCCCCCCCCTCCCCCCGCCCCAGTAAGCGCGGAAAATCCCGAGGCCCAGTCGGGCGCGGCGCTAAACGATGGGTCTGTGTCGTTTTTACCTCGTCTTTAGAAGTTCACCTTTAACAAGAGGTTTTGAACTGAGATCGCAGATTTGTAGAGCAGATAGAAAAATGGGCTTCGGCTGAAGAATAAACTCGCAACGTCAAGTAGTTTCAACACATGATTATTTTGCCTCTTTGAGAAGACAAAGTTGTACTCCCCCGAAACCTCTTCGGTAGTAGGTCCCTAACCTCCGCCGGGCGGGCACCGGAGGTAGGACACTCTGGCACGCAGTATCTGATCACGACGCCTCGTTAATATCCGCGCAGCCGCCCGGGGCCCTGGGCTGCGAGGCGGCCCCTTGTCAGAGACTGTACTTGGTGTCTAGCGGAGCGGGACGGAGCCAGAACGCCAGCTGCTATCGTACGATTTATCGTGAAATACAAAGACAAACTGATTTCTCTCATCACATAAATCCATCAGTTGTCCAAACCCAAGTCATATTCGCAGTTTTGAGCTCAAGATGCACTGTATGGTGGAACTTCCAGAGAACTTTCAAGGTGACCTATTTAATTTCGATCCCATAAATGTTTCTAAAAAATATCCAAATCGGTCAAATTTGCAAAAATAGAATATAACGGTATTGACAATGTATTAACAATGGGCCAATGGGCCAACAATTTATATGATAGCGTACGATTTTGAAACCCAAGTTAATGTGATAAGTATTAACCCTATTACTGCCCGGGGGCAAATCACCCCCCCCCCCTTGAGGTTTTTCGCGTACTGTTCATTCATAATCCACCCAGATCGGTTCAAAACTTGCTGAATTTTCGCTCAAACATTTCATTGCCATCGAAGTACTTTTCCCAAATTAAATCATTAGGAGGGGTCCAAGACATTTTAGGGTGCGTTTCGGCCGTTTGACACAAAATCTATTGCATGTTTAACACTCGTGGAATTGTGTTGTTGAAGGAAGTGTATAGCGAAAAACAACTCGGGTAGAGAATGATTGTTCTCAGATGCAATCTCAAAATTTCAAATATTGAATTTTGAAATCCGACAAATTGATGAAAAACTTGTTTTTCACCAAAATGATAAAAGTTTGTTTTTCATAGTTTAAAAAAATTGTTTGTTAAGAGAAACATACAATTAATTATGTTTGAAAGTTCAGGTAATATCTAAAATTTGATGACCTTATGTTCACGCCAAATTAACTATCCAATATACATATATTGAGCTGAAAAATGAAAAAAACAAGTTTAACACATTTATCAATCCATATTTATTCAGATCATGTACATCTTAGCCTTCTGAATAGAACAGGTGATTTTTTAGTCGTTGATCTTTTTAACAAAGTCATTCGGTCACGAACACTTCTACATCAAAAGCTCGTAAACAAACACCATAAATATCGCTATGGTGGTTGATAGTCTCAAATACTTTGTCTCGTCAATCGCATCTTTTCATAGGCACTTGACCGAATATATGCCAACTTGACCTTGACCCAGGGTCAAACTTTTCGATTTGACAAAGTTGATATGATTCGAACCGCAATGACGAGAGAAACACGATGGTATCAAAATAAGTGCTCTATATGTTTTAGATAAAAAGTCATTAACGAACAAACTTTTGCTGAAAACAGTTCTTTACATTTGTTGACCTCTACAGCCCAAACCATTGACCTGAGGTCATTTCTGATGCCATAGTGGCGAAAGACAATGCAAACTGATTTACAGTACCTTTTTCGGATTCCTTCAAGCTGCCATAGTTTCCGAGATAATGGCAAGGTTTCCGAAAATATCATGTGAACAAATATGACTTGTTATGACGTCACTTGACCTTGAGATAGCTACCAAGGTCACCAAAATTTGAACAAAAATAGAGTCTCTATACTGTCACCCCTAACCACATACGAAAAATTTCATGTTTCTAGCTCTTATAGGCAGCGGAGATCTGAAGGGGACCGAATAAGCCTCCCCCCCCCATCCGACAGATTCGTATAACTAATTCATCCCATCCAGGAATAGAACGTTATAATGGACCCTCTAATATAAATATGTAGTTAACTGACCGCGGACGGAGCGGCAACTTGGAACAAAATCTTGAGAAACTATATTCACGGACAACTGCAGTCTTGTTGTTGAAGGGCTCGAGGGCCCTTCAGATCGGCTAAAGGCCCTCCGACCTTTCAACGCCCTTCTGACCTGTTCAGGGACTCATCTGGGATCCGCGAAAAGACATGATGTGGATGGTATAGATTAAATACAACGAGGACTTCCTCCACAATAAAACGTTAACCCGCGCACTGCAGGGGATTCGCGCCGAACACGAACTGCAGGGGGTTGATTTCCGCCTCTCGTGAGAGATCGGAAACTACGCAACGTGGCGACAAGCGAAAAACGGCATAAGATAGCTCGGGACAAGCTCCATCGAAAGTATATCGGTATTTTCTTAGATCAGGTCAAAATTGAGGTCACCAGCGGTCATCAAATGTCAGATTTCCCGGTTTTAGGACTCTGCTCCAGAAACCCCCGAATATATCGGAAACTGGGAACAAATAGTTAAAGAAGCAATCGAAAGCTCTTGAAAAATGCAACCAACTAATTATCCTCAGATTTTAGATAAGGTCAATAGTTTAGGCTTCAGAGGTCATGAAAGGTCAAAAGGCTACTTTTGGCAAAGCAGTTTTTCGTTAATTGCATTTCGCCTAACAAAGATAGGGAAATAATTTTGACGTCATCGTGTTTGTATCGTCAAGACCTTTCGAACATTATGAACGGTCACCTGTTTCGGTCAACTGATAAATTTGACCTCAGGCCAAGGTCATTTGATGACCCAGGTATGTCATGTTGCATATGGGGCGACGCGGCTTGACGAAACAAACATATTGGTGACACCCGATCGTCTCTATCTTCATTGTATCAATATGTATAAGCAAAACAATGCTGACGACGTCAGATGACCTCAGATGCAGAGAGATCACTGAGCAACAATTGCACCCGGGTCATCAATCATGAGCTAAAATAACATGATTTTGAAAGAATTTGCCTGATCCTATGCAAATGCTCTGAAAAGGAAGCATCTGTATTTTTTCCCGTTCACGTATAATGGGGAGATCAGGAAATTGACATGATCTTTGGACACCGATACGAAAAATCCGATAAATACTAATTGTAGGTACTGATAACCTTATGAAATCTTGCAAGTTTCAAACCTTTCGGAAAAAGACTGGCTTTGGCACGAACACAAACATTTTTGGAGGTAAGGTCACTTGACGTGTGACCTGACCTGAGATGACCTGAAGTCAAAACTTTTACAAAGTGTGGGTAATTGATGCCCAAAAGGTGTACGAAATTCGCTCGCGCCGCCGTTTTCCCTATCTGAAAACCTGAGGGACGATCCCAACCCGTGCAGTGCGCGGGTTAAGATCGGAGCTTTCGGACGTTACCAAATGCCTCTTAAGCGTTGACGAAGGGTGTTACAATATACCCGAAAGATTCTATTAAAATATTTGGATTGTAGAGTATGTTCTCTGTATTGAATCTGCATCTAGGGTATCTACGTGCTTTGGGCTCTTCTGATCGGACCAGGGACCCATCTGACCTTCCAAGAAGCCCCTCTTGTGTGTCAAGGGACCCATTCAGCCTGTTGAGGTCCTTCCGACCTCGTCAGGAACTGCGCTGGCTGCTTTGTCGCCCTGCCCACATGCTCAAGAGACCCTCCGACCTGCCCTGGGGTCCCTTCGTGCTGGCTAGGTGCCAATTTGGCATGTTCAGGGAGTCTAAAGCACACGCGAGCTTTTCCAAATAAGGTCACATGTCAGGTCACAGTCAGGTCAAAGGTAAAATGTAAGATATTTGAGTTTTTGGGCCATACTTTTCATCCAGTCTTAGATTGATACTATTATCGCACAAGGTGCTCTCAGAGCCACAGGTGTGACGTATAAGGCGTGATGTATGATCCCGTATAAGCAAAAAAAAATGTATTTGACGTCACTAAATTTGATAAACTCGAATATATTTCGACGACTGTTTTTTTGTGCAATGAACACGTCAAATTGATGTAGGAGAAGGTACCTGAAGTTTCGCGTTGATAGCACTCTTCGTTTTTAGCTATTTGGAAAATCACTGAGGGATTGTGTTTCGCCCCCCTCCCCAGCCGATGGCGAGTTAACCCGCGCTCAACTGCACTGGGCTTCGGGATTTGCCGCGCCCTGCTGGGGGGTGAGGGAGGAGTATAAACACCCCCCCCCCTTTCTAACTCAGCTCCTATGAAACGTAGACCAAAACCAAAAACACTATCCGAAACGTCGTCAAAAATCATTTAGAAAATATTTAATATGTTTTTGCTCAGGTCAAAATTCAGATCACCAGAGGTCATCAAAGGCCAAAATTGCCAGTTTTAAGACTTCGCTCCAGCAACCCTCATATATCTCGGGAACTATGCTAGCTCGAAACAAAACAAAAAAATAATCGCCCGCCATTGACACTTACAATAAACAAAATGTCCTCAAATTTGACCTTAGGTCAATAGTTTAGGCTCTAAAGGTAATAAAAGTAAAACATGACATTTGTTGGCAAAAAATGTGTTTTGCTTACTTCTTTTTGCCTGATAAAAAATAACGCAATGCTGTTTACGCCATCGTGTTTGTCTCATCAAGGCGCTTAAAAAAAATACAATTTTAGGTCAACTTCAAAAATGACCTCAGGTGAAGGTCAAGTGGTGACCCAAGTAGGTCATGTTGCACATTGGGAGACGTGTCTCGACGAGATCTCGACGAGACAAACACATTGGTGAAAGTTTCATTTTTATATCTTCATTATGTCGAGAATTATTAACAACAAATTGCTGGTGACCTCGGATGGCCTCAGATGACCCCGTATAGGTCACTAAACAAAACCTGCACTTGGATCATAGATAATATCCTATAACATTATCCAGAAGGAATTGGACTGATATTCTCGAAATAGGAAGCATTTTAATATTTCACCATTGACTTGTAATGGGGAGATCACAAAATTGACCGACCTCATGTCACCGATATAAAAAACGATGTGAACATTTTGTAGATACTGATGGCTTCATGCAATCCTAAAAGTTTGATATCGATCCCTTACAAACTGTGGTCATGGCACGAACCGCCAAATTTTGTGGGAGTGGCACTTGACCTAACTGTACCTGAACCTGATCCGACACGAAAACTAAAATATAAAACAATAGTGGGAAAGGTTAATTAAAATTATACTAGATTGGCGAGCTACGCGCCGTGTTTTTTCGTAACCTCGAAACTACAGAAGTGTTCAAACATCCCCGCCGTGGGGCAGGGTTAAACCGCAAGGACTGACTGCCTGACGCTTTGTCGCCCTGACACCATTGCTCAGGGCCCTCTCCGACCTGCCCAGGGGCCTCTCTGTGCTGGCTAGGTGTCCATTTGACGTGTTCAGGGCCCGCTCGGGAGCCCTTTACGCTTGTCCAGGTCAGTGTCCCAAAATTTTCGATTTGGGCGTGGAAACGACACACAACTGTGAATAATTTTCCACTCTCATTCTCCATTTAAGGAATTAATTTTCCACTTAAAAAATATGAATTGTGATATTGATTGTGATATAAATAAATATGGACTAAAAATACATTATTTCAATTAAAACTATTGCTTTTCATATTCAAACTGTTATCAATTGCGTACTATTTTCTACATAATTTTCCACTCTCATGGCAAGCCAAAATGGAATCTTGGGAAACTGGTCTAAGGGCCCCTCTGACATGCACAGGGCTCTTTTGAACGTTCA
>VOPJ01004758.1:0-11021 GCA_014673585.1 Semibalanus balanoides
AGTGGTTTTGGCGCCCCTTGAGGGCTTGCCCCCCCCCCTTGGCGGATTTCTAAATACGCCACTGCGTTTTGTCTATTCTGTGTAGGTTTGCAACAGGTGCCGGTTAGTTTAATCGGTTTTGCACCAGACCTCTAGAGACTCTTTTTTTATCTACTGTGAGTACTGATCGCGTATACAATGAGGTGTAAACGGAACGGTTTGATACCAAGGCAAGCTTTGATCAAACATTGTATGTACAAGTTACAACAACACGAGCTATACAAACAGAGTATCGAAATGGAGCTGGGTGATGAGCGTGGGCCGTGGCTGAGTTTAAAGTGTGTCTTTGTGCGGGTATGCTTACCGTAGTCGAATCAGAGCACCACATATATGCATACACATTTTCTTAATGTGAATCGGCGTCTGTTCAGCTCAATTCGGCATTTCTCATTAAAACAACAGCAGACATACTGCTTGGGATGTATGCATCTCACATCAGCGTAACCAATGGCGACGCCACCTCCCGAAAGTGGGGGGACGGAGGCATTCTGAAGACCATTCTTTCCATGCAACACCATTACGCCTATTGTTAAAATTCAAACATGTTGGGGACACGTCCCCCCGTCCCCCCTCCCGCTGGCGGAGCCCATGGGCGTAACACACTCCCGCGGCAAAGGACATAAAAATCAGACAGTGCACCATGCACCGTCGATTTGTTTTTCTTTCCTTTGCCGCGGGAGTGTGTTACGCCGATGTGAGATGCATACACCTTTTCTTAATGCGAATCGGCGTCTGCTCAGCTCAATTCGGCATATCTCATTTAAACCGACAGCAGCCATACTGTTTTACATATATGCATCTCACATCGGCGTAACACATTCCCTCGGCAAAGGGCATTAAAAATCGACAGTGCACCGTGCACTGTCGATTTTAATGCCCTTTGCCGGGCATAAAAAATCGACAGTGCCCTAAAAAAAATCGTCGGCGACGCCCCTGCGTACAGTTGCAGACTGGCTGACGACGCGCTTCCTACCCTCTTCCAGTCAACAACAGTGTCGCTGACGGCTGATGGCCTGTTTCCCCCGCTCCCGCTCAACATTTCTTATATGCCACTGGATTTGCCCCCAACCCACGCCCCTGGCCCCCTGTGCCGACTTATCGACGGACGAAAACTATGGCGTATTGGGATCACGTGACGGCTACTGATCCGATTAAAGGGAATACAGCACCTTGGGAAAAGTATGTAGAATGATGGAGAAGTACGGTACGGATGGAGAAGTGAAGTATGATTAAAAAATGATGGAGATTACGGTCCTGGCATTCATTTTTGCGAGAAAAAAGTCAGAATTTGTTGTAATTTGAAAAATATTAATATGTTGACATGTGACGTCACAACCATCTTGCGTCACCAGAACGAGTTGTGACGTCACAAGGAGGCATCGAACGGCAAAAATCGCTCTTTGAATCAGATATGTACAAAACGCTAACAACTGCGTTCGCTGGTTCCCACTCGAGATTAATTTTTGACACAATTTCAAATGTGTTAATGTTTGCAGTAAGGTCTATTCTAAGCATCTTTTAGTAACTTGTTATATGAAATCAACTAACAATTGACAATGATAGTTACTTAAAACTATATTCACACCAAAGTGAAATTGTCCATTGTGTGATTTGCCCATAGAGTGAAATTCATTAGTTAGTACTGCATATGCTTCTATTGCGGAGAATATTGCAGCTACGGTAAGGCGCACAAGCCCATCAACAGTTGGGAGCCTTGTTGAAGACCATGGTCCTGGCATTATTTTTCGAAGTGAAAAATCGCAATACTATTTGATTCCACAAATTACTAGGGCAATATGTGTTTCTGGGCAAAAACCAGAGCTACGCCAACAGACAGGGAAAGGTGTCTTATTTGATGTATCGCATATATTCGCTTTGTAAACAATGGACAGTGGCGGCGGATTTGATTATTTGACATGGGGGGGGGGGCAGCACTGGCGGATCGCAGATCTCTTCCGTGGGGCATTCTCTTATGGTGGCAAAAGGAAGATATCAACATTTTTTTTCTTCTCAGATCTGGCCTTGGTGCGCTGTCCGCCTCATTATTAGTATTTCAGCTTAAACAATCAATGTTTTGGGAAAAAAAAACACGGTTTTTCCTTTAAAAAAATGGGAAAAGTCGAAGCAGAAAAGCAAAAAGTCAAATTATTCACGGGAGAAAAAAAAAACGAACGGACGATTAAACACTTGAAATCCCCCGTAGCATATATACATACCTATACAGTAATACAAACATTTATTTCAAATACATCTCGCAACTTGCACCGTGTGATTCTTGTGGGGGAAAAAAGTTGTTCGGGAGTCTGCTGAAGTGACGATTTTTTGTGCGTGTATTTACGCTTTGAAACATTCGAACGGATTTCCATGGTAGGAGTAGGTATTGGAAGTTATTTAGCGTCGACTCGATTTTTGTTTTGGGGGTTTTTGCCTGATAAAACCTAGAGAATATAGGCGGTGGGCCTCGTAAGAGAGCATGGAGGAGGCTAAAAATGCGAATAATTAAACTATCGGGTGTTTATGTCAAACTGAAGACGATGACGATGCTTGTTAAGGCGGGAGGGGCGTCGTTCGCAATATTTTGAGTCGAAGGGGACCAACAAGCAGAGTTGGGGGAGCCAAGCGAGGGTTCCGGGGAGCCCGGCACGGGATAGGTATAATGCTAAACCTGTAAACTTGGGGGTTCGAAGGATGGGTTTTGAGGCACATTGGGTGCCCGGCTCCCCCACCCAGGTGCGGAACGTCCCCTGCTGGGGTGGTTTTTAGATGACGATGCGCGACCGATGTGACGCACGCCAAGCGGGCGTGAATAGATTTTAAGGTTTTTGTAGGCTATGTCGACAAACATTTTTCATGGATTGGAAACCCAGACACCGTATAATCTGGAGCAAAGCCTCAGGTGACCTTGTTCCTGGTTGCACGTTCGGGTATGTTGACAATAGCTTAAATTAAGAGATCGTCCTCAGTTTTATACCAAGTTAGCGCGGGTTGTAAATCACGAAATGACCGGTGGCAGTCAGCACTGGTTAATAGTACCTTGTAATGATATAACTGTACAAAACTGTAACAAACAACTGGCGATAGTGTAAATGGTTTGAAGGCAGCAAGAATGAGACAGAAATACTTTTCCGAGCATAAATGGTCCCTGTGGATCTCGAGGAGCCCAGGCTCCTCGAGATTGGGGGGGGGAGACAAGCATGGGAGATGACTTGGGGAGATGGTCGTGGCCTGGTCCCCACTATTAGCTCTTTGGTCCAAAAGGCTGGGCACCGCTGGAGCAGCTTCTGGGTGCCGATGTGACATGTTCGCGTCGTTCCGTTTGCGTCGCCTTTTTCGGAACTCAGGGCAGGACTAGCTAGCTTAAACATTACCATAGGCAAGGAGTGCCTTTGTCCAGAACGGCCTTTCATGCATAGTAGGCCAGACTACATTTATCTCCATTTTCCTTATTTTTATAAGCAATTTCGAAAATTGTGTTAGGGAAGGTGGTGCCGCGAAAGCGGCGCGATTTTTTTGTTCTTTCAGTTTTTGACTGTTTAATAGGGCAGGATTTTGAACTGCTTGCTAAGGCTTTTTTTGATCATAATATTGCTATCTTGTTTCCCCTCCAAATTTGGTAATTTCAGCCGATGTTCTCCTAAAGATATGTTTTCACCAGAAGTGCAACGCGCGGGGGAATATTTGTTGTTGAACTGAGCCCCCACTAACGGCTCTACCACCGAATTCCTTGCCGGGCATTGGTGCCACTGATGGATCCGCAGTAGAGACAAGAACGTCGAAATCAAATTCGAGTTTACGTGGTAAGGGGGTAGCCAGACCTTCGAGAAGGGGGCAAAGGCCAGTGCAGTGTAGGCCCTTCCCAAAAAAACACCCACTGGGATATGAAAAACTCTACGGATTTCGGCCACTTCATTTTGTAAGGGCCCCTTTTATTATTATTTTATTTATTATCCGGATTAGACCATGACCCTTAGAGAGGCCTCTGAACCAGGCACCCCGGTTACATTTCCCTTTGGGTACATTTGAGACGATAATTTAACCCTTTCTTTATTGCAAGATTCGGTATGTGCGCATCTCTGCACTTCAGGACCATTACGGTCCTCCATATAACATGCAGTGGCGGATCTACGGGGTTGAGGGCACAAATGGCAATTGCCGCCTCCGATCGCAGACCGTGCCGAAATCGGCCCAAAAGAGAAATTACACATTTCATGATATACGACGGAAATCTAACAGACTTTACCAAAGGGAAGTTGGTTAAATCAGCTGGTATCTCCAACTGCAATTAGCAAGGCGAAATCGATTAGTTTTCTCACGAATTTCGAGTGCATATTACTTTTTAGATTTCCCCACAGCCAACCTACCGTTCTGGATCCACGGTGCTGACAGTCCACTCATATTTCAAATTGCGCTGGAGCCGCCGCATGACCAGATTTTTGAACCACTTCAGACCAACACGGGTGCAAAGATAATCCTTATAGGTTCAGGAGGAGCAGGACATTTTAAAGTAACAAAAACATCAGATAAAACAAGCAGTGCAACAACATATGCATATTGCATTTTATATATCATTTTTGACTACGGAAGATGGGGGGGCAAAAAGATAGTTTTGCCCCCGCTCGATTTTGCCAGCGGGGTCGGCTGCCCCCGCTGCCCCCCGAATCCGCCGCCCTTGCAGTGAACACTGACCAGCCACCCATCAACACATTTTTCATCTCACGAAGTACCTATGGGTGATTTTTAATTGGAAATCGGTTCGCAATTGACAAACATATTTATCTACAACATATCCAACAGAGTGAATTTTCCCGTTGGCAATTAGTGAAATTAATTAGTTAGTACTACATATGCTTCTATTGCGGAGAATATTGCAGTTACCGGTTTGGGCTACCCATCAACAGTTGGGCCTTTAACCCGCGCGGCGTAGGGGGGGTAATAATTACCCCGGCTCTTAACGTATTGTCCGCAATAACTTGAAAACGGTAACAGATAACGACGTTCAAAGTTCTCCAGTACCTTATCGCAGCATGTCAATTTTGACGTCTACCTAGAAATTTTGCAATCGAAAAGAAGTTTGAGAACTTTGGGAGAAAATGACGTTTTGATGAAACGTCTGTCATGAGCCATTTTTGGTTGAATAACGATACATGTTTCGAATGCATCGTAGCACATAGCTCTTAAACAATCGCAAACTCAAAAACTGTATAAGAAAGAGAATTATTCTCTACAAAGAGGCATTTCGGATTTCCCAAATTTTTGGTCTTATTGACGCCCCAAAATAAAAAATAAAATAAAAAAAAATTCTCGTCAAATTAAAAATTTCAAAGGTATCTAAAAAACCGGAATATATACTATGAGAACCAAGTGTAATGTATCCCAGACCAAATTTCAACCGTAATAGCTTGCGTTTTTCAGCTGCTGATTGCTCTCAAAAGCATAAGTAGGTAATGATGTTCATTTTCAAAATAACGTTTTTTTTTATTTTTGACCTGAATACAGGGATATATAAATGCGCATTTTTGTGTTTATGAGACAAACTAACCTAGAAACATGCATTGTTTATTCATATTAGTCAGTTTTCAGTTTTGACCTTCAGAATTGACTGAATCTTGACCTTTTGACGGGGTCAACGTTTAAAAATGACTGGTTTTCTATCGATTCTACGTGGCAAAATGACCGTCTCTAAACATGTGTCACAAGGCTTTATTTTGACTCTTCGTGACAGTGACTTTTTGATGACCTGACCTTGACTTGACTATTTGCATGCATTTCACTTTTACTTAATGCAATAGAATGTATTACACCTTGTGAGAGCTTTTATGTGGCATTGACACGTTTAATCAATGGATTTTAATTGAAAGTATGGAAACCATTAACCTCAATTAACTCGAATTTCCATATGTACCTGACGTGACTTACAATTGACCTAACTTGAAAAAATTTCGGTATGCATTCGATTCGTTTCAATTGCACGCTTTCGATCGCCGCTTGCGCGTCTCGCTGCGTGTTATTGGTTCGGAAGATAAGAGGGGGGTAATATTTAGCCCTAACGCCGCGCGTTCGGCGAGAGACCCCTACGCCGCGCGGGTTAATTTTGAAGACCGTTGTCTGCATTATTTTCAAATTGAAATCGAATGAAAACTGACAGAGAACATTGACATTCATTGCACAATTGACCAAGTCGATACCTTTCGGTGGCGTTTCGGTATTTAAATTGCCTTGCGTCCGCCCCGGACGGACGCAAGGCAAGTTAAATACAGGGCAGACGGTTCAAAAAGCGAAAACGGAGTGCGGTGGAAATTACAGTGGAGTAACTAATTATGACGTATGCGAAACGTAACGAAATTTGTCCCTTAAAAATATGCCCAAATATGCCCAACGGTTTTTGCGTTGAAACTCAGCAACTAGGTCGTCTTGGAAGGAAAAATTTCAGATTCAGAGGGTTCTCAGTACACCCGACAATCTGGCTATCTCAGTTAAAAACTTATGTTAAAGATGCTATATTCCCTTTCAGAGCAAGCGGAACTGGTGCTGCTTAGCAGAAAGAACAGAGCTGCTGCGTACTTTTAACCGCCCTTACCCAACAGTTTTCTACTGACGGACAGACAGTCGACGTCGGGATATAGACTGTACCGCAATACGTTCATGCTGTGCGGAACAGACTATGTAAAGGTGTGCTGTCAGACTGTCAGCGAGAAGGCCACTGGCCACTAGCCAGGCATGGAATGATAGGAAGCGGGATGTTTGCTTGAATCTCACGATCTGTCTGCATCTTTTGTCTATATCTACGATACGGAATATCGATTAAAGGGACCGTGCAGTTTCTTTTGAGATGTCAAATATATTTTGCTAACGGTTAGAAGCTATTGGTTTGATCATTGATTACGATAAAATTCACGTCTAGAGCCTCTTTAGTTCAATTTTTACTTATATTCTGTTTTGCATTTGTTTTGTTTCAAAAATCATAAACGATCAAGCGATCGCCACTATAAACAGAGTAGCGAAGATGTTACGTACAATGGCGCCACAAAAGACAAATAAACAAACCCATATAACAATGTATGGGTTTGTTTATGCTTTTCGATGCTCCCGTTCGGCAGCTTGCTATCAAGTGCTTACGAGTTGTTTTCTATTGGCCAGGCTAACAATATATGGCTAGGCGATTGGCAATTTAATGGCAATGCTTCCTAGTAAGCGAAAAGCTCTCTGGCGCAATATTTATAATTTTGTATCTGACGAGGAGAGATCGCTTGATAATTTGGAATATCTCAGCAACTATAGTGAATCTGGGGAAATAATTTACATGGCTAAATTAAGAAAAATTTGTTCTACAGACTAGTGTCAACAACTCCATATTACCAATGTGAGTAGGCACACTCCCTTCTTAGGCCTTAAAGACGTTACAACCGATGCTTCAGAAAAAAATATATTACTGTATATTTGTGTTATAAAAGTTCCGTGGCCTGAATCGTCGAACGCGACCCGGCTCAGGGGGGAGCACCCTAGCGCTCCCTGGATCCGCGCCTGCCCCCCAAAGTCAAGGACCCAGAGCCCCCCCCAGCGAAATTAGCCCCTTTATATTGGGAGGCTGGATCCGCCAGTGGGCGTGGCACGGCACAGCCACGATAAGTCTGAACAGAGACAGACCCACTCTGAGAGAACGACTGTCGGCTGTCGGCCCGCGACACGGCAGTACCTTGCCCAGCCTAGCACCACTGTCTGTCACCTCCAGCCTGGCAGCGGCATGCGAGCGACAACCGCCGCTGTGCCGCCGGGGATCGACGGCCGTCGCCATGGCAACGACACTGCTCCGCCACGCCGCCGCAGGCAGTGTGTCTGTCTGTGTGTCGCGCTGGCAGCCGCCCGCCCCTTCCCTCTGTAATCCCCCTCTCCCTCGAAAGCGCCACAGCTCAGACACCGGGTCAGCCAGGCTGGACGCAGAGACGCAGATGTTATACAGAGGATTTAGACAGCTCAGGACAGCGTAAGTTCAGCTCAGGACAGCTCAGGACCGGAGAGGGCGCCGTTACTGGTCGGAGACGGGTAGTTACTAGTCGGAGGAGCGCCGTCACTCGCCGGAGGAGCGTGGTCACTGACCGGAGTGGCGCCGTCACTGGTCGGAGAGGGGCAGTCACTGGACGGAGAGGGGCAGTCACTGGTCGGAGGGGCACCGTCACTGGTCGGAGAGGGGCAGTCACTGGACGGAGAGGGGCAGTCACTGGTCGGAGGGGCGCCGTCACTCGCCGGAGGGGCGCCGTCACTAGCTGGAGGGGCACCGTCACTAGTCGGAGGGGCACCGTCACTCGCCGGAGGAGCGCGGTCACTGACCGGAGGGGCGCCGTCACTGGTCGGAGGGGCGCCGTCACTGGTCGGAGGAGCCGTTGCTGGTCGGAGGGTCGCTGTCACGGGCCGGACTCCTCTCCTCTCGAGAGGAGCCGTCACTGGCCGGGGGTATCGTCGCTGGCCGCAAAAGCGCTGTCACTGGCCGGGGAGCCTCCGCATTGGCCGGAGTGGCGCCGTCACTGGCCGGAGAGGCGCCGTCACTGGCCGGAGAGGCGCTGCCACTGATCGAAGGGGCGCCAGCTTTGCATGGGCGCCTCGGGTCCAAAGGACCAGGTCATGCCCTGAATGATCTGAATCTCGGTACGCCACTGCGAGCAGAATCGGTGCAACGCCCTGTCCGGTGCAGCCGGCTCAATACGGATGCCGTGCTCGTGTCGGCATTGTAATTCAGGCGGCTCTGGATCTGGACGAGCGTCGACCCACTGCCGCGTGGCAACTGGGGTCGATTGCATGAAATAATTAGTTAGTCGCAGCGGGTCAAGGACAGCAGATAAATTAACTCACCTTGCAACGATTACTAAACGAGCTTAGGTAAACGGTTTTCAGAAACCAAAATGATGCATACATTCATGGGCATCAATAACAGTGGGACAAAGGGTCGTTCGAGGCCGTGCCTACCAACTTTATTTAATTGAATGTAAGCACTAAGTTTATGTACATACCTACGTTGCATGTCAAAATCGGCTTATATTATAGTTAAAATGCCGATGTCTCCTAACTGATCGCAGCTGTGGCAGCGCCTTTGCACAATGGCAAGTTAAATCACAGCAGAAATAATGACCAAAACGGTCCAGTAATAATGCTTTCATCATATGCTTACAGCTTACAGATCGCTCTGCAAATCTGCTATCTTAGTTCAAAACCCCATGACGCATGTTAAAGGTAAACTATTCCCTTAAATGGAGACCGCGTGCTCAGTTCATTAACTACTATGTTATTTGAGCTTTCCATCTTCTGATGTGTGACATCCTTGCAGTGCAGAATGCAGATCCTTGCAGGGGGACTCGTTTGTTCATGCAGACTGTTGCAGGTCTCAGAGTAGATTCAGAAACAAAAAATCGGTATGATATCCATAATAAGTAATAGTGGCGTAAAACCTCAAAAATTGCAACGCCCGAATCACCACCACCACTACACCCGGAATAAGTAGTTAAAATGGTGATAGCGAAGCTAAAATTTGTAGGGGGCCCTGTGTCCATGGGGGACATGTACTCGCCAGGGGCCCATATCACTGACCGCGGGTGGTACCTTGTCGAAATCCTGGATGCGCCCTTGACCGAAAAACAGTAGACACCAAATTAACTAAACATATATTACTTAAAAACAGCCTTAATCTACGCCGAATTCGCGAGCATCTGAGTCGGGCACGTCCGTGCGGTGCGGGGTGTTCCGCGGATGGGAGCGGGCCGGTCTGCGGCTACGCTTGCCCTTGCGGCGGTGACTATCGACCCAGCGCCCGGCAGGTGCATTTGTTCGACGGCAGGCCGTGCAGACGCGGCCCACCCCGCAGGCTTCGTCCTGCCACTGCAATTTGTCCAGCTCAAGTCAGGCTTATCTGCCGTACCACACGGGCGATACCACCTCGCACACCTGTCTCCGCACCGACCGGACACAGGGAACGACACATCGCCACCTGTCCTCCACCGCCGGACACAAGGGACGACACCTCGCACACCTGTCCTCCACCGACCGGACACAGGGACGACACATCGCACACCTGTCCTCCACCGACCGGCCCATACGAGCGGCCGACACGGAAAAATACACTAAGATTTTAAACACAATTGCGGAAGTTTTGAAGTCATGCTGCAACAGTAACAGTATACAAAAGTATATTGAACGCTTCCAAGTGCCGCACGCACGGGAGCTTTCAGCAGATTAATACGCGTCCGGTATTGTTTTCGCAGCATGAAGTCAAACTTTGGGGTGACTGCGCGGCAAGTTTTCGTCGATTTTTCACCTGCACGTCACACATCGAATCTCTAATAACATCGGACACAGTGCCGGCGAGGCGACTGCAAAGTCTAATGACGATGGTTATCGCTCCAGTAGTGTTCTATTGAAGCAGGCTATGTCGCCACGAAGGCGGCGGCGGTTCGTCCAATGAACATATTGTGTGCATTGCGACATACAGGAGCGGCCTGAAATAATACGATGTCTCCTATAAGTCAATGTCACGGAGCCTCAAAAACTACCCGCAGTGCGATGTCGAGCTTTAAGAGACTCGTTACCGGCACGATCTCTTCAGCAGTGATATGTGCCATCCTCAGCCCCGGAAATGTAACCCGCTCCTCCGGACGCCAATGTACGGTTTCGGGGAGAGCGCGTCTAGGTTCGGCCAGCGGCTGTCCGTCCGTCCCGATCAGAGTTCGTCATCGGTTGGGCGGGCCCATGGGTCATAAGTTGGACCTGGGCTGGGTCTCAGCTTTAACGAAATCAGGGGCGGATCCAGCCCCTCGGTTTGGGGGGCCAACTTTTTCCGGCAAAAAGGTACCCCATTTATTCCTTCACGGATTTGGGCTTTTCACCTTATTTGGCATTATAGATTAAAAAGTACTATTTTTTCCTGTTTTTTACGGATTTTTTAAAATACTTTTTTCGGAAAAAATATGGACACAGTAAATATAGACACAGTAAAAATA
>VOPJ01004759.1:0-28321 GCA_014673585.1 Semibalanus balanoides
GCCCCCTCGTGGCCCGACGGGGCCCCCTTGAGGTCGTGCCCCCCCTTACGAAAATCCTGGTTGCGCGCCTGGTCATGACTTTCAGGTTAAAGGACGGGGAATTAGCTGGAGCCTAAAGTTATTGTCCGATTTGCTTAGTGTCCTCAAACGATTGCTTGGGACACAATCTAGCGTTAGCAAAACTTTCCGGTTTCAAGGTTACGACCTTTAGGTCAAAGGACGTGAAACGCGCCAAAGCCTAAAATTAGCGTCCGATTTTCTTTAAAAAGGTCTCAAACGATTCCTTGGGCCAGAATCTAGCGTCTGCGAGACTTTGAGGTTTCAAGGTAATGACTTCCTAGGTCAAATTGCAGGTCAAAGGACGGGGAACGCGCTGGAGCCTATGTTATCGTTCGATTTGCTTGAAAATGGTCTCAAACGATTTATTGGGATACAATCTGGCATCAGCAATTATTCCAGGCTTCAAGGTTATGACCTTTTAGGTCAAATTTTAGGTTAAAGAACGGGGAACGCGCTGGAGCCTAAAGTTACCGTTTAACCCGCGCCCCACTGGGGGGGGGGGGGTTGAACACCCCTTGCGGTTTTATCGAGATAACGAAAAAACGGCGGCGCGTAATTTGGCACAACTTATCAGTGATCATTTACGCACATTTTGCGAAAACTCAAGTTTCGTGTCGGATAGGTCAGTCACCAGGTCAGATCAAGTGACCCCACCTCCCAAAAAGTTTGCGGTCGTGCCATGACCACAGTTTCTAAGGATCCATATCAAACTTTAGGATGCATTTAAGTCACCCGTATGTACAAAAATGTTTAATCGCATTTTTTTATATCCGGTGACTGATGTGCGGGTCAGATTTTGTGACCTCCCCATTATAAGTCAATGGAAAATATTTCAATGCTTGCTTTTTCGATGGTATCAGTCATTTCTTTCTGGATAATGTGATCATAGGATATTATGCATGATCAAAGTGCAGGTTTGTTCATGGACCCAACGGGGTCATCTGAGCCATCCGAGGTCACCAACACCTTTTCGTCAATAACTCTGGACATAATGCAGATAGAGAAGTGTAATTTTCACCAATTTGTTTGTCTCGCCAAGACACGTCTCTTAATATGCAACATGATCTACTTGGGTCACCACTTGACCTTGACCTGAGGTCATTTTTTTTTAGGTGACCTAACATAGTAAAAATTAACAAATTTCCATGCGCTTTGACGAGAAAAACACGATGGCGTAAACAGTATTGCGTTATTTTTATTAGGTAAGAAGTTATTTGCGAAAATATTTTTTGCCAAAAATCAGCATTTTTGACTTAACCCTCGCCCGGGTAGGGCAAATTCACTGCGTTTCCGGAAAGGGAAGGTAGTACGACCCCCTGGCGTTTCGCCCCTAACTGAGCTAGAGCTTCGATTAAAAAACGAGCGTGTTGCTTGTGACGAGAGGTAGCAATCGACATATGATTTTAAGGTCCTGGGTCAATAGGTGACCTCTAATGTCATGTCAAAGACCAAAATGTCACAAATCGTAAATGTGTGAAAATTGAATACTGATCGAGCCAAAATGGTAAAGAACATCTGGTATGCATTATCACATGCCAAAATTGTGAATAAGCGTAAAAAAGACTTTTACTCAGTGCTTCAAAAAGGCATTTCAGGTCATCTGAGTCAGTGACCTCGGTTGACCTTTGGAAGCGCATGACCCCAGTGAAACATATAATTATGTCAAATGGCTCCAAGATTCGAAATCAGCGTCAAAAACTGTCTTAAAAATGGTTAGAAGCCAAAAGGTGTCATCGGAGGCCATTGGAGGTCAGTGACCTCGGTTGACCTCAGAAAAGGTCAGTCGATGTGACAATCTTAGCAGAAGACATGTCTGTCACCTGGAAACACCTTTGCATTTGCTCCTGAACGTCAAACACTCGGAAAATGCACATGTAACAAGGATTGATACCATGGGACGCCAGTTTCGCCTGGCATGACCTTGACAAACAGGTCATAGGGCACGGGTTATGAAAGTTGGAAGTTTGACATTTTCAGAGTATGTGTCATTGTTCAAAAGTAGGGTACTGAAAGTTTCATCGCGATCGGTTACAAACTGCGTGAGGTATTTTATTTCGGAAAAACCGAGGTGGTGGCATCCCCCCCCACCCGGGCGAGGGTTAAATGACCTCTGGAGCCTAAACTATTGACCTGAAGTCAAATATGAGGACAACTAGGTCGATTGCAAATTTCAATGGCTGTCGATTTTGTGCCGTTTGTTTTTAGATAGCGTAGTTCCCGAGTTTCTGGAGCAATGTCCTAAAACCGGAAAATTTGACATTCGATGACCTCTGGTGACCTGAATTTTGACGTGAGCGAAAAGGCAATCTGAAATAATTTCGAAATAATTTTTGATGACGGTTCAAACAGTGCTTTTTGTTTTGGTCTACCCGATGCCCGATATAGGAGCCGAGTTAGAAGGGGGTGTTCAAACGCCCCCCCCCCTCCCCAGTAGGGCGCGGAAAATGCAGAGGTCCAGTGGAGCGCGGGTAAATTTGCTTAAAAATTGTCTCAAACGGTTTCTTGGGAAAAAGTCTAGCGTCAGCCAGACTTTCAGGTTTCAATGTCATAACCTTCCAGGTCAAATTTCAGGTCAAAGGACTGAGAACGCGCTGGAGCCTAAAGTTACTGTTGTATTTGCTTAAAATGGTCTTAAACGATTTATTGCAAAAAAATATGGCGTCAGCTAGACATTCAGGCTTCAAGGTCATGACCTTCCAGGTCAAATGACGGGGAACGCGCTGGAGCCTAAAGTTATTGTCAGATTTATCAAATGATTCCTTGGGCCAAAATCATCAAAACTTTCGTCATCAATACTTTCAGGTTTACAGGTCATGACCTTCCAGGTCAAATTTTTGGTCAAAAGACTGGTAATGTAATGGAGCCTAAAGTTACCGTTTGATTTCCTTGAAAATGATCTCAAATGATCCCTTGGGGAAAAAAATGTGGCGTCAGCCATACTTTCAGGTTTCAAGGTCATGACCTTCCAGTTCAAATTTCAGGTCAAAGGACGGGGAATGCACTGGAGCCTTACGTTATTGTCAGGTTTGCTTACAAATGGTCTCAAACGATTCCTTGGGCCAAAATCTAGCGTCCGCAAGAATTTCTGGTTTGAAGGTCATGACCTTCCGGGTCAAACTTCAGGCAAAGGACGGGAAACGCGCTGGATCCTAAAGTTACTCTTCGATTTGCTTTAAAATGGTCTCAAACAATTCTTTGGGACAAAATCCAGCGTCAGCCAGAATTCCAGGCTTCAAGGTCATGACCTTCCAGGTAAATTTTAGGTCAAAGGACGCGGAACGCGCTGGAGCCTAAAGTTACCGTTTTAGGTCAAAGGACGCGGAACGCGCTGGAGCCTAAAGTTACCGTTCGATTTGATTCAAAATGGTCTCAAACGATTCCCTGGAAAAATCAGACAGACTTTCAGGTTTCAGGGTCATGACCAGGCGCGCAACCAGGATTTTCGTAAGGGGGGGCACGACCTCAAGAGGGCCCCGTCGGGCCACGAGGGGGCCCCACCATTGCGGATCCATAATTACCCTGCACATATCAGGGGCGGATCAGGGGGCATACCCCCGTTCCGAAACCATTTAATTGGCTCCCCCAAGAAAAATACAAACACAAAAAGTTCGGACTTATGTACAGCTGTACGCTTTCACGCAGGTTGCTATGGTCGACACACTAAGGCCGACCTTCTTTCTTACGCTAGCGGATGTTTGACGGCGATTAAGAAACGACCGTATATGCATTCAAACCGCATTACTCACTGAGCAGCTTCAAATTGATATTTTGACGCCATTGCCTCACCCTGGTATTTGCTGCTTTTTAGGCAAAAATCCGTTTTTAGCGTTTTGCAAGTGAAAACAACTGGTTTTGCTTAAAAACAGACATGGACAGGTAAACCACTGCGTCAGTATTAAATTTGAAAGCTCTCAGTAATGCAGTTTTAAGCACGAATGGTCGTTTCTTAATTCGCGTAAAACACATACGCTAGAGGAAAAACAAGCCGGACCTTAGTGTGTACCATAGCAACTGAGGCCCTGTACCTACAGTTACAAACGGGCTGACGACACGCTCCCTGCCCCCCCCCCCCCCACGGCCAACAACTTTATCGATGGTGGCTGATGGCCTGTACAGTTTGGACCCCACGCTCACAACGTTTTAATATACGCATAAGAAGGTCACAAGGATAATTAGGGTCACCAGTTTTGAAACGGCTGGATAAAATTGGCGTTTTCCTACCAATGAATGGTGTCTGTTAAAGAAATAGGTTCAGCGCAGTTCCCACTGGCGGAATCCAGCTGTCGTTTTTTTGGGGGGGGACCACAACTTTTTCCTGGCCAAAAAGTCCCTCTTTTTTTCTCCTCGGATTTGGGCCGGTCACCTATTCTTGGATTTAAGCCTTAAAATATACTTTTCGGGAGAAAAAAAAATACAAAAACGCGATACTTTCCGTAATATATATGCTATTGCTACGGAAACCACATTTATAAGTAGTAATTTAACGTTTATCTCAAAATAACTTCGCAGGGTCGTCGGCCGATAAAATTTTTAAGTGGGGGGTCGGCTGAAATGAAGAAAGACGTTGTTGGCATTTAAATAAGGATTTCTATGTATAGTAGGTACTTAAGTTATTTAGCGCGCGAAGCGGCCGCGAAAAATTTTACGGGTTTGCTGCTAAAACCAAAAATATAGGTGGTGGGGCCGTATGACATGTATAGCATGGCCCCTATAACAACTTTTAGGACGAATTTAGCAAACTGCCAATATAACTTTGGAACCAGTGTCAGCAATTTTGATCCAGCTATACCACTTTGAATATTTTTTTTAGGGCACAAGACCTGGAACTTAAATCAATTTGTCGCCGTAGAAGCGAACGCGATAATTGTAATCTTATGCCCTGATATGCATTCTCGTTATCGTGTCACATGTGTCAGAGAGGGCCAACAGGACCCTCTCTGAAAAACCAGAAGGCCCGTGGACGTCCAAAAGGCCCCTGTTGAGGTCAGAGGGGCTCTGGCAATACCAAAAGGGTCCCTGGGCGATTCAGAAGGGTCATAAACATGCCAAATGGGACTGTAACCAGCTCAGAGGGACGCCTGGGCAGGTCGGAGGGCCTCCCGTAGGGGCCCCTGAGAAGGTTAGATGGGTCCCTGGGAATGTCGGTAAGGGTTGACATAGAGCCAGAGTAGTTCCTTACCAGGTTTTAAGGCCCCTGGACAGACCTGAGGGGCGAGGGCCCCTGGAAAATTCAAAGGGCCCCATGTAGGTCAGAGAGGCCCTTGACAGTCTAGGAAGGGTCCCCTGGGCTGGTCAAAGGGCCCTTAACATGCCTAATTTGCCTAGTCACACGGAGGGGCCAATGCCCCAATGGGGCCCCTTCAACGCTCGGGAGAGGGCCTTACATCTCGGGAAGGGGGTTTCTTTTAGGCACCGCCGCCCCGGGCGAAATCCTGTCTATACGTGCCTGCTCAGAGGGGCCCTTACGAGGCCGCCTAAGAGGGGCCCACGAGGCCACCTAAGAGGGGCCCCAAGGGCGCCGCTCAAAGGGGTCCCTCGGCCGCTGCAGGAGGGGCCCGCACGGGCCGCTCAGAGGGGGCCCACATTTCCTAAGGGGGGGCACGGGCCCGTGTGCCCCCCCCCCTTTGTTGCGCCTTTGGTCATGACCTTCCAGGTCAAGTTTCAGGTCAAAGGATGGGGAACGCGCTGGAGCCTAAAGTTACCGTTCGATTTGCTTGAAACCTGAAATTCTGACTGACGCCTGATTTTGTCCCAAGAATTCGCTTGGGACCATTTTCAAGCAAATCGAACGATAACTTTTGACTCCAGCGGGTTCCCCGTCCTTTGACCTGAAATTTGAGCTGGAAGGTCATGACATCTTAACCTGAAAGTCTTACTGACGCTATGTTTTTCCCCAGAAATCGTTTGAGACGATTTTCAAGAATATCGAATGGTTGCTTTAGGCTCCAGCGCGTTCCCCGTTCTTTGGCCTGAAATTTGACCTAAAATGTCATGCATGTCCTTGACATCTGGAAGTTTTGCTGACTCTATATTTTTTCCCCTAGGAATCGTTTGAGAGCATTTTCGAGCAAATCGAAACATTAACTTACGACCTCCTTCCTTTGAGCTGGAAGGTCATGACCTTTAGGTAATTATGAAAATCTGGCTGACGTTAGATTTTGTCCAAAGCAATCGATTGCGACCATTTGTAAACAAATAAAACTTGAAGGCTATAAATAAAACTTGAGGCTCCAGCGCGTTCCCGTTTTTTTTTGTTTGTTTTTTTAGCTGAAATTTGGCCTGGAAGGTCATGACCTTAAAACCTAGAATTCTGGCTGACGCTAGATTTGTTTCCCAAAAATCGTTTTAAGTAATTTTTAAGCAAATAGAATGTAACTTATGGCTCCAGCGCGTTTCCTTTCCTTTGACCTAAAAGGTCATGACCTTGAAACCTTAAGTTTTGCTGACGCTATATTTTGTCCCAAGAAATCGTTTGAGAACACTTTAAAGCAAATCGGACAGTAACTTCAGACTCAAACGCGTTCCCCGTTCTTTCACCTCGAAAGTCATGACCTTGAAACCTGAAAGCCTTGCTGACGCTAGATTTGTAGCCCAAGAAATCGTCTGAGACCACATATAAGCAAATCTGACGTACCTTTAGGCTCCAGCGCGATCCCCATCCGTTGACCTGACTTTTGACCTTGAAGGTCATGACCACTAAACCTGAAAGTCTCGCTGACGCTATATTTTGGCACAAGGAATCGTTTGAGACCATTTTAAAGGAAATAGTTCACCTTCAACATGGGTTTTGAACTGAGATAGCAGTTTTGTAGCCCGTGTTGAAAAACCCTAACTGCAAGTTTATCCATGGCTGAAAGGGCTCTCACCAAGCCCGAATAATTTAACTTTTGTCGAAGGATTGTGGGCCTCACACCGCCTGGCAGAGGCTTTTGGTGGGCCTCACACGCCTGGGCAGAGGCTGTACAGTAATCTTACCGACATAGAATACATCGAAATCTGTTGGCTGAGCCGCGTTTAATGTTGCAGAGATACGCATATAGTTTTGATGAAATTAATAATGTACGTCCCTTCTGTCCTGAATCGGCGCGAGTATGTTATTTTTGGGACATATGAAAGAAGTTGTTATTTGAAAATATAAACAACATTGTGGTTTGAAAAAACAATCCAAGGTGAATATTTCCTTTAAGCAAATCTGAGAAGTAACTTTTAGGCTTAAGCGCGTTCCCGTCCTTGCCTGGGAGGTTATGACCTTGATAAACCTAAAAGTCTCGCTAACGCTAATTTTTTTTTCCCAAGGAATCGTTTGAGCCTTTTTTAAGCAAATCGCACGGTAATTTAAGACTCCACCCTGCTTCTCGTCCTTTGACCTGAAGGTTATGACCTTGACACCTGAAAGTCTTTCTGACGCTATACTGTAACCCAATACATCGTTTGAGACCACTTTTAAGCAAATCTGACCGTAGTAACTATAGGCTCCAGCTCGCTTCCCGTCCTTTGACCTGACGTTTGACCTAGAAGGTCATGACCTCTCAAAGTAAATAGTTCACCTTCAAAATGGGTTTGGAACTGAGATAGCAGTTTTGTAGCCCGTGTTGAAAAAACCGCTGACTGCAAGTTTTAGTTTGTTGGGCTGAAAGTGCTCTCCAGCCGAATATATTTGACTTTTTGTCGAAGGAATGTGGGCCAAATAAGGAATGTCAAGAATGGTGGGCCTCACACACTGGGCAGAGGCTATACAGTAATCTTACGCGACTAATTTTCGAAGTATATGATTTGCTGGCCCCACGTTTGACGTTGCGGAGAGTACGGCACATAGTTTGATAAAATTTAATAATGTACATTTTCTTCTGTCCTGAATCGGCGCGATGTACTGGTATTTTTGACATTAGAAAAGAAGTTGGTATTTCAAATATAGTCAAATCGATGTTTTGAAAAAATCAAGTTGAACTATTTCCTTTAAGCTGAAAGTCTCGCTGATGCTAGCAGCTAGATTTTGACCCAAGGAAACTTTTGAGACCATTTTTAAACAAATATGAAGGTAAAATTAGGCTCCAGCGCGTTCCCCGTCCTTTGACCTGAAATTTGACCTAGAAGGTCATGACATTGGAACCTGAAAGTCTGGCTGACTAGCTTTTGGCTGGAGGACTCATTTGAGCCTTTTTTAAGCAAATCGGACGGTTATTTTAGGTTCCAGCGCGCATAGGCGGATCCAGAAAGTGTGATTTTTACAGTTGGGGGGGGGGGGCAAATCCCAAAAATTATCGCATAATTCTGAAAACTCATCGGATTTCGCTTGCTTATGTATCAATAACTGATTTAAAAACAACTTTCTCTAAGTAAAAGTTGCTTAGTTTTTACGACAAAAAAACTTTCAGGAATTGTGCTCAAATTTGCGCCGATTTGGGGTGTTTGGGGGGGGGCATGCCCTTTGGCCCCCCTGGATCCGCCCTTGCCAGCGCGTTCCCAATTCTTTGACCTGAAAGGTAATAACCTTCAAACCTGAAAGTCTTGCTGACGATAGATTTTGTCCCAGGCAGTCGTTTGCGATCATTACAAAATCGAACGGTAACTTAAAGCTCAAGCGCGTTCCCTGTCCTCTTAACTGAAATTTGACCTGAAAGGTCATGATCTTGAAACCTGAAAGTCTGACTGACGTAATATTTTTTCCCCAAGGAATCTTTTGAGATCATTTTTAAGCGAATCGAACGGTAGCTTTAGGCTTCAGTGCGTTCCCCGTCCTTTGACATTAAATTTTACCTGGAAGACCATGACCTTGAAACCCGAAAGTCTGGCTGACGCTGGATTTTTTCTTCTTCGAATGAATTGCTTGAGTTTTTTTAAGCAAATCGGACAGTAGTTTGAGGCTCCAGCGCGAGAGCGCGTTCCCCGTCCTTTGACTTGAAATTCGACATGGAAGGTCATAGCCTTGAAACCTGAAAGTCTGGCTTACGCTAGATTGTGTCCCAAGCAATCGTTTGCGACTCTTTTTAAACAAACCGAACGGTAACTTGAGGCTCCAGCGCGTTCCCCGTCGTTTGACCTGAAATTTGACCTGGAAGACCATGACCTTGAAACCTGAATGTTTGGCTGATGCTAATGTTTTCCCAAGAAATCGTTTGCGACCATGTTTAAGCAAATTGAACGATAACTTTAGGCTCCAGCGCGTCCCTGTCCTTTTAACTGAAATTTGACCTGGAAGGTCAATCACTATCGCTGAAGTGAACTTTATTTTTGGAATCAGCCTGGTTTGGTTGACCTATACGCGAAGTTTGGGGAAAATCAAAAGTGGGCGCTGGAATTGTGTGATGACGATGGCGCTAACTTCACGGAATTCACGGACTCGTACTCGGGGATAGTGTAACGGTATTTATAAATTATAATACACATATATATGGAACTATACAGTTAAACAATATGTCGCCAAACAAAACACAAGTTTTACCAAGTTGTCGTGATTTATTTAAATTATTTGTCTTATGCTGTTTGCGAAGTTTGCGTGCACGAATATTTTTCACTTTCACGAATTCATTTTTCGAGTCGGTTGAAACCTCAGCTTGGTGTTTTTTTTTTTGTTTCGGGTCGGCCTTACGCCATTTTCAGGAGTTATATGCCGGAAGAGGGGGAGGGGTCTGGGGTTGAATCCCCCAAGTGGTTCCCTCCTCCAGAGCCTAGGGATTTGATCCGAGAGACTGTCCTCTGAACCGGCACCACCGGGAATCGAACCCGGGGCCGCCGCGTAGAAGTTCGAAGAATTACCACAGAGCTACCGGCTCCCCTTTGGTGGGTTGCGCTGCTTTTTCCGTTACTGAGACATCACTCAGTTCTGGAATTTACTGAGACATTACTCAGCGTTTCGCAATCGCTGATCTAGAAAACCCCACCCATCGCCAATGAAAGAGCACAAGATTGTCAGGGTCAGTTCGACTAGCGGTGGCGCCCCCAGTCCGAACTCAGTCCAGCTCGAGCCTGCGGACGGTGCGGATCAGCTCCGGCCGGCAGTGCGGACCGGTGCAGCGGACAGCTCACAGCGCAGGCGCGGTCCGGTACTGCAGTGGCAGCGCTGTGCTGAGCTGAGACAGTCCGGTATCAGCAGCAAGTGCTGAGCTGAGACAAGTCCGGTACCACAACGCAGCAGTGCTGAAGCTGAGCTACAGTACAGCAGCAGTGCGAGGCTGAGACAGTCCGGTATCAGCAGCAGTGCTGAGCTGAGCCTACAGTACCAGCAGCAGAGCTGGGCTGAGCCTACAGTACCAGCAGCAGAGCTGCGCTGAGCCTACAGTACCAGCAGCAGTGCTGAGCTGAGCCTACAGTACCAGTAGCAGTGCTGAGCTGAGCCTACAGTACCAGCAGCAGTGCTGAGCTGAGCCTACAGTACCAGAAGCAGTGCTGCGGTAACGTACCACCTCAGACAAAGCCTCAGCCCTGTGTCATCGTCTTCTCCCTCGGCTCTCCTCTCTTTATACTTGGCTCATCATGGCGATACGCTGCTCCCCTTCTGACGTAATGCGGACTGCCGTTATGTTCTGCTGCCTCGCGGCACTGACCGCCACCAGCCAGGGCATCTACCGGAGCTGCTCCGACGGCAAAGGCGTGGCCGTACCGTGTCTTCGTCCCAGCACCGACTGCGCGGGCCACCAGACGGTCCGGGGTCCTACCGGAGTGTCCTGCATGCGCTGGTTTAGCTGCTGCAAGGAGCCGCCTTCGGACATCGACTACCTGCCGTCCCCGGAGGAGAAGGCTGCGAGCAGGGAGAAGATATACGAGACCGCCGTCAGCTGGCTCGTGTTCCGGTGCCAAGACGGTTAAAGAACCGTCTGGAATTCCATTTTTGAAGCCGGGTAAGGGGTGACGCAGGGTCCGCTCGGTCAGCAGTTGCCGAATGAGGAATCTGGTCCCTCCTAGCAGGGCGAAATCTCCCAAGTGGGAGTGGGTCCTGCGTATACTGGGAATCCCTCCGAGTCCCGGCGAATTATTGGACTCTAGGATGTCCCAGCAGCCCTCCTCTCTCAGTACGGGCCACCAAATGGTAAGAATTCACAGAACCCGCCGAACAGTAACTGGCCAACAGATGTCAAGAGACTGTTCAGCATCTACGAAACCCCCATCTGGAGGTAAGCTGCCTAGTGGAGAGCAGGGCCTGTTCGGCCCTTCGAGCTGGTCCCAGAACGGCATCACAAGAGCACCAAGTGGCCAGGGATTCCCTCCCATAACAGCGACCCCGGCTCGTTTTAACCCGAGCGGTGCCAACATCCCGGACCGCCTTCTGCCGCCTCCCACGGACGGAGCTACTGAGAGATCCTCTCTCGCCACGTCGACTGAGAGATCCCTCTCTCGCCGCGTCGACGCCGCTGCAGGGCGCCGACGCCATCGTGGCAGAGGCAGCGCGTCGCTGGCTGCCATTCGACTGCGGCCGGCCCGACGACACTAGCGCACCTGGCGGACGCCGACGGAGACGAAACATCGCGGGCGGCCACCCAGCCGAGCGCGGACAGTGGCCCTGGATGGCACTGCTCGGAGAAAACCGCAGAAAGGGACCCATCTGGTTTTGCGGCGGGGTCGTGATCACGCGCAGCTTCGTGTTGACGGCGGCGCACTGTGTCGGGGGCCGCGCGATCAACAGGCTGGTGGTGCGACTGGGGGAGTACAACCTGTCGTCGACCACAGACGGGCCGCACCAGGACCGACTGGTCAGCTCCATCATCCTTCACCCGCAGTTCGTCAGCCGGCAGAACGACGTGGCGCTGCTGCGGCTGAGCCAGCCGGCGGAGCTCGGCGCGCTGGTTAGGCCGGTGTGTCTGCCAGTGCCGGGCACGCCGCCGGCTCTCCCTGGGCTGCGCCGCGTCGCCGGCTGGGGTCGGCTCTCATTCGCGGGCACCGCGGCGGAAACATTGCATGAGGCTGAGCTCGCACTCGTGCCTTCCGACGCCTGTGAAGCCATCTACCGTCGGCTGTCGAGCTTCGACGAGTCGTTCCCCGGCGGTGGCTTCCTCGGCACGAAGCTGTGCGCGGCGGACCCGAGCTCGAAGGGCGCCGACGCGTGTCTGGGCGACTCCGGCGGACCTCTAACCGAGCGGAGAACCGATGGTCGCTTCTCGCTGGTCGGTATCGTCTCGCTGGGCGTCGGCTGCGGCGACGCAGACTTCCCGGGGGTGTACTCCCGTGTAGAGAGCTTCGTGCCCTGGATAGTGGCAGGGATAGCGACGGCGGAGGCCGAGGCGGCGCCGTCGGCCGCCTGACGCCGTCGACAAGCAGAACAATGGGATAGAATGTGAATGTGAAGCACGATATGTGGTTAGCTGATAGTCTCGATGCGACTTGATGTAATGTCGGTGGTCATTGATTGACGCTGCCCTGTCGAAACAGGGTATTGAATAATAACTGTCCCATCACGTGGTCTATGGATTGGATTCATACGTGATGTGCACTGGAAAGCCCACGCGTTAGTTACTGAAATCATCGCATGCTTTCCCATTATGCATAGTTGAGCTCACTGGCTGGGTAAGAAAGTATTTCACTGTTATTGCCTTGTCTGTTTTGTATCGATGAATGCATGAGCAGCGCATTCAATGAATACATGAGTACATTTCATTATGAACTCCGCTTTGTGTCAACACAGACTGTACAGTCCACAAGCTGCGCACTACAGAGCGCGAGGTGACGCATGACATATGGCATGCACATCGCACGGTATGCAGCTGCGACGTTTCCTTTCCGATCACGCCTTTCAGCCCCCAAATGCTGCGCACAAAGACAGACACCATTTATAATGCTTCATGTTGACGGTCAATACGACAAAATACGACGGCGAACTCATATCGGAATCACAAATCCACTGATTGTTTCGTGCCAAGCAAAAGCCGGAATATTCGCGAAATAACACAGTTCATTGAACACACACACTGCATGATTTCAACAACTAGCGCAGCGCCGGCACCCAATTGTGCATGCGCCAATTCCGCCGCCTCCGTCCCCACACAAGAACACATCACCACCGAGACACATGCTCAACGGGGTGAGATTGCAGCGAATAAAACACGCACACTGAAAGACTAGAGTGGGGCGCATCTGGCTGGCTGGTGTGCGCCGGCGGTGGCCGGTGGCACAACACTCGGCTCCCCACACAACACCTGCCCCGACACGGGTCAACCGGCCAGAAATCGGGCCAACACTACCGCCCACGAGAGCGTTTCGCATAGATACCGGACAGCACACGAATGCCACGTTCACGTTCAGTCTGTCCATCCGAACACAACCCTGGTGCAGTCTGCCCAGCAGACGCGGCAGCAGACCAGGACCATCCACACCGACACAGACTCAGTCCGAGGGACGGCATCCGTCCGTCGCTGGGTCAGCATCTGTCGGCTCGCAGCGAGCCCTGTCAGCGCCACTTCTCCCCGCTCCTGCCTCACGCCGGCCACCGCTGGGTGGCCGCGGCCGCAGGCCACCGCTGGCCACCGCTCTCTCGCCCGGCCGGGTCGCTCCCGTGCAACACACTGACACAGACACACCGTGACCCGTGACCTGTGACGTGCGACCGGCGCCACACCGACACATTTACCATTACGTCAACCCTGTCCCCCGCCGTCCGCCGAGGCAATTAATTCGTTGTCAAATAAGAAAACTTCACCAATGGACCGTTCGCCAAAACGGTTATCACTAACCAGCTGGTAACACACACAGACACCTGTCATCTGAAACGCGCCCAGCGGCGCCGGGTTCCCGTCCCTGGCCCGCCCTGCCACTGCTGCAGACCTGACCTGACCAGAACACACCACACACGGGATGAACGGCGCAGTCAATCGGACGGGCTGAGGCTTCCGCAGCTACGAGCTGCCGCAGCCGCGAGCCTCGGTAGCTGCGGCAGCTCTGCGCACCGGCAGGGCTCAGTTGAGGTAACCGCGGCACTGGGGCATGCCGCACAGACAGGTGATTTTGTCGTCCTCGTACGGGAATTTGTAGTCGTACGTTATTTCCTCGTTCACGCCGATCGGCTCCTTAGAGTAGATCACGATCTTCTTGTGGCCCTCGACGGAGACGATTTTGGCGTAGCAGTTTGGCTGTGGAACGGGAGAGACAGTCCAGGAAGGGGGGTCAGAGACTGCTGTAGCGCTTGTCACACGATTTAGGCACCATAGGTCGATGGCAAATCGAACACTTTGTATACCTACAGGGAACAGCAGCATATACAGGATATACGGGGCAATATCACATACAGTTTCAAAGGGAGTGTTCATACTGTTTTGTAATGTCAAAAATATTTGTATACGGTAAAAAGCTATTGGTTTATTGTTGGATAGGATGAAATTCACATCTGGAACATTAGTTGAAGTTTCACATATATTTTTTTGCTTATTTTTGGGTTCGATATCGATAGAACGAATGCCACTATAATCAGAGGGAAGAAGATGTTACGTAGTGCGGCGCACCTAAGACAATAAAATTACGGCCACACCATGCAAGATAGAGAGACAAGTTTTTGCCGCTGTGAACTTTATTATGTGCAAGTTTTGTAGCTCTAAATTGATATCTTCGTCGAAAAAAATAGACATAAATGTAAGCGTTGCGAGTAGAACAGACGGTACTGTTCGGCTATTGTGTCAGCTCGCATTAACTATTTTGTCGAACTGCTATTGGCCGGCGCTAACGATATGTTAACAGTCACCAGTGTAATCGATATTAACAATGCTTCTAGTAGCGGAAGCCCTCTGAAGACCCGATAATTTTGTGATTTTGTCACGTCGTTCCTGGATTTTTTAAAATATATCAGTGACTAGGGTGAATCTGGAGAAATGAAGTCATGATTCAATTCAGAAAATTATGTTCTATAAGCTAGTATCAATAACCCCGAACAAGCGATGTGAGAAGGCACACTCACTTTAAGTCAGGATGAACTAACGGTACATAGTACGCTGGACAGTTCCGGCACTTAAGTTACCTTCATTTGACCTCCCTTGCACGAATACGATTTCAATAAAAGTGTCGATGCCACATATGATGACTGACAACGAATAGATCCAGGAACTTGTAAAAACACTACCGATCACGGCAGCGAAGGAAAAGCTCAGCACAAATCACTTCACATCGAAATAAAAACGACAAGCTGCAAGTGTACAACATTAATCCGCCTGTACCACCGCCCGTCCACCGGCAGTCTGGAGACCAACCTGGCAGCTGTGGTTGATGAAGCGGGCCAGGTTGCCGCACTTGGTGGCGTCGACGATGTTGTCCCTGTCGATCCTGAACAGGTAGGAGCTGCCGATGCCCTGGCGCTCGTACACCATCTCCCTCTGATCGGCCACCGACTGACGCACGTGCTGGCCGACGTACTCGATCACCATCTCATCTGCGGCGATCGGCTCGAGCGCGAACAGGCCCCAGTCGTGGATGGCCGACTTGCCAAACTTGAGCTGCTTCTTCCGGAACTGTGAGAGGGAAACATATGACATCAGTTGACGGTGGTCCAAACCGCGAACGGCTATAAATAAAATGCACTGATGGAGGGTGCAGAGTTTCCTGTAGGTGGTCCATTGTTTCAAATGACACGCACGGGCGGAAAAGACGAGCCCGGAAAGTACTCCGGTAGGGTAACGAGGTCATACGGAGGTGGCACTGGGTGCTGGTCGCACTCTTATATAGCGCTTAACCCGCCCCGTACCGGTGCCCGGCGCCACCTTTGCCGTGCCGGGGGGGGGGGGGGGTAGACACTACCCATTGAACTCGGCTCCTATGGGACGTAGACAAAAACCGAACTGTTCGAAAGCTCGTCAAAAATCATTTGGAAAATATTTCAGTCATTCTTTGGCTCAGGTCAATACTCAATAGTGAGGTCATCAGAGGCTATCAAAGATAAGATTTGCCAGTTTTAGGACTTTGATTCGAGCAAAAAATATCGGAAACTATGATAGCTAGGAACAAACGAAAAAAAACGAGAGCTCTTGAAAAATACAATCGATATAGGTGCACTCAGATTTTAGCTCAGGCCAATAATTTAGACTCTAAAGTTCATAGGTCATCTAAGGTCAAAAAAGTTTTTTGTTTTGGCGAAGCCGTTTTTTTAATCTAACAAAGACAAGGCAATAATTTTGACGCCATCGTGTTTGTCTCGTGAAGGCGCTTCGTCTCATGTCAAAGCTGACCAGGTTAAGTCAACTTCAAAATTTGACCCAAGATCGAGGTGAAGTGGTGACCCACTTCACCTTCACATACGTGAGCTGGTCAGTGGTCATGTTGCATATTGGGAAACGTATCTCGACAAGAACAAAACACATTGGTGTCGATTTCATTTTTCTATCTTCATTTTGTCGATATGCATTGACAAAAAAATGTTGGTGACCTCGGCTGACCCTGTAGGGATCACTGAACACAAAATGCACTTATTTCACCAATAATGGCTTATGGTTATATGATCCGGAAGCAATTGAACTGAGTTATCTTGCGTATCCTCGGAAACGGAAGCATTTGTATATTTCCCCATTGACTTATAATGGGGAGGTCACGAAATTGACCAGACCCTTAGGTCACCGATATACAAAACGAGGAAAACGAATTGTAGATATCTTCGACCACATGGAATCCTGTAAGTTTGAAACCGATCATCCAAAAACTGACTGTAAAACGACCGCATATTGTTTTGGAGGTGGGGTCACGTGACCTGGTCTGGTGACCTGACTTGAGATGACCCGAAGTCAATAATGTTACATAATATGGGTAATTGATGCCCGAATAGCTGTGCCAGGAAAATGGCGGCGCGAACGTTTTTCCGCTATCCTAAAAAAAACTTCGGAGGGGGGAGGTGAACACCTTTGGCACGGCGCTGGTTAAGAGGTATGTCATGCTTCTAGCGGACAATGCTCAGACACGTGAAACGCAGTTAGCAACATAAGCGCTTTGCAACGATTGTTTCTATTTTGGTCAAATTGCGGGGTTCTATTTTCGGACTTGACTTAGGAACTTCCTTATTATGTGTAATTTACCAGATAAAGGAGCGTTCCTAAGATTGGCTTGGCACGAAATATTGCGGTTCGGTGGTGACGGTCAACGCTAAATAATTTTTCGCAACTTAAACGTGACAGCGCTTAGACCTACACAGTTTAGTCTACGTAGTTGCTTAAACAGTACGTAGTTGCTTAAACTTACTTAAACAAACGTGAGCTGCAATATTGTTTCAACAATTGTGTCTCGCAATACGTCAGAAAATATATGCAAAGTCTACTCCAATATTCGGTTGGAAATTTTATGGAAGGCCGGGGGGGGGGGATACGGCTGCTATGGTGACTTTGTACCCAATTACGATCCGTTGCAAGCTTGCTTAGTTATGAGCGTCAAATCCGAAAACAGAGTTGCTTCGGCAATAAGGAACATGTCTAGTCATAAATTGCATGACTTTTGTACAAAAAATCGCGGGGATCGTCAAATGCTTGCAGGAACGACATGCAACACATATCTTGTCGGCGGTGGCGTCACGCAACCGCTGACTTGCGGTTGTTGTGCGTTACATAACACAACAACCGCAAACTTGACTTGCGTAACCAACTTGAACTAACTTACTTTTACATAACTTGCGTTGAGTATTCTCGCAAAATCACAAGCCACGAAGTGGTTTATTTCCTCACAAGCAATTAGTGTTATGTATTATTGCAGTCGTTAACAGTTCCTACAAGAATTGGTTAACATGTGAGTGAATGACTCATTCCACGTCAAATCGTATACCGAAATCCCCAACTCCCTCCGATTTTGATGAAAATTGGTACACCTGTAGTGTCAAGTGAAATAAATATGCACACACACTTTTAGCTACAGACCTGACCTCAAGGGTCAAATTTAGAGATCATCCAACGTCACGATTGTTTGCGTACTTTATATAAATCAAACGGTTATATCTTCTGTCCTAATGGACTTAGCGGAATCAAACTAATATCGAATACTCCAAAGGGTTGGGCTTTTCGGAAAGGGGAAAACTTCACGTTACCTCAATTTCATGATTTTGACCTGAGGTCAAAATCATAAAACATATTTATCTATAAATTTGCCTGCTCGTAACAAGTCCAAAATTGGCGAACTAAATCTGTGTCCCAAGATTCTATTTTGGCTTGGGTGTCAGAGTGGAAAATTTGAGCCCAAAAAGACCATGAGAGTGGAAAAATATGTAGAAAATTTTACGATATTGATCACTGTTTTTAATATGGAAAGCAATAGTTTTAATTGAAATCATGTATTTTTAGTTAATATTTATTTACATCAGAATCAATATCACAATTCATAATTTGGGAGTGGAAAATTGACTCCTAAAATGGAGAATGAGAGTGGAAAATTATTCACAGTTGGGTGTCATCTCCCACACAAATTGACAAATTTTGGGACACTAGTAAATGACTGTAACATCCTCTAAAAACGCGCAAAAAAAGAAGGATGGAGACTTCTAAACTTTTGAGACATACTATTAGCTCCAGGTGGCTCCAGGGGCGGCGCCACCAGATTTTACCTGGGGGGGCAAAGTCGAAAGGGGGCCTCCTTTTCCCAGGGGGCCTCCTTCCCTCAGGGGGCCTCCTGGCTGTAGGGCTCCATTGATTTGGGGCTAACAAAGCGATGCCGATGTTTATTTGCTTCTTTAATGGTAAACAGAAAATGGCGATATCTACCTTTGCTCTTCCGTATCTCCGAAATCGGAGCACCAATCATCAGCTGGCCACTTTTCTTGTGATGCCTCAAACCCCGCGCCTCTCTCTCGCTACATTTTTCTGCGCGAGTGTGACTACCGGTTTGTTATGTCAAAATGTGTTTTCTACTGGAATTAGCTAATTAGTTTGATGGTTTTGCCATAACAATGAAAATTCACATATGGGCACACCTTAGGTTAATTTTTCACTATATTGTTTTTATGATTTTATCTTTTATACTATAGATATGACTAAACACATGCACTTTATCACAAGACGATGTTGTGTAATACAGAGACCTGGGACATACATTACGACAATACAAAGCCACGTAGACAAATGTCGTCAAGGAAGCGAGGCGTGCCTTTAAACGGCCCCATCTCCAAGCGTGGATGGGCTCCATTCCCAAGTTTGAAAGGTTCAATGAAACGGCTGAAAAGGCATGTTACAAGGATGGAGAATACAGTGTGGCAATTTTAGTAATGGCAATGAGCATACAACTTTTAGAAACTGGAGTTAGTACTGAGGGGTCTGCTATTTCATCTTAAAACCAACGACACCAGTTTGGGGTATCAGCTATATTAAGATATTTATTTTTGTACCAAGCCTTGAACTTTGGAAAAGAATTACGCCGCGGAGCGGCGCGAAAATTTAATATTATGCCTGGACAGTGGGACATCATTATATTAATCCGTCGCTTTTGCGTATAGTGCGGGACTGCGGACCTCTAAAAACTGTTATTTTGCCTTTAAGTGCTGTAAAGAAGTGATAAGCTAGCCTTTTGCCCAATAAGATATAGATAAAGTATTAACTTCTAACAACACAATTAAATGCGCCTCAAAACGTTGCGATTTCTTATTCAGTTTTCACTCGTATACAATTTGATTTGTATTCATTGGCGCGCGAAGCGGCGCGAAAATTTTGATTTTGTTGTCGGACATATGGTCTCAGTAAGCTAGATCAGACCAGGGGCGGATACAAGGGGAGGATGGCCGATAGGGATGATACCCCCTTGGTTTTATAGTTGGTGCTAGGTTAGATATATAAATATAACAGGCGTGGATCGCCTCCCCCCCCTGAGCGGGTCTCGCTTATGGTGCCGCCTGTTAGGGCGCGCCCGGAGGGCGCAACTTTTTGTGTTCGCACCCCCTCTGACTGAAATCCCTGGATCCGCGCCTGATAAAAAATATAAAAATATGACAATAAAAAGGCCTCCTCCAAATGAAGTCGCCAACCATCCCGACAGCTTAAGCTATTTTTATGGTGTTTTTAGGGGCCAATTTTTAGTGCGCAGGGGCCTCCTGCCTAGTATGAGGGCTTTTGTCTGTATCGGGAGCCTCCTTGTCTAGAAACCGAGGGCATCTGTCTATACTTTGGGCGGAGCCTCCTATTTAGTACTGGGGGTCTATGTCTAATACTGGGGCCTCCTGTCTAGTACTGGGGAGATAGGGGAACCTCCTGTTTAATATGGGCCTTCTGTCTAGTACTGGGGGCCTCCTGTCTAATACTGGGGCCTTTCTGTATAGTACATGGGCCTCCTGTTAGGTTATGGGGCTCCTGTTTAGTATGGGGGCCTATTGTCCAGTACTGCGGCCCCTGTCTATACTGGGGAACCTCCTGTTTAGTATCAGGGTTTTCATGCTTAGTTATGGGACCTCCTGTCTAGTACTGGGGGCCCTCCTGTCTGTACTGGGGGTATCCTGCTTAGTGTTTGTATGGGGCCTCTTGTATAATACTGGGGGCCTCCTGTCTAGTAACTGAGGGGGCCTCCTGTTTATCATGAGGGTATCTGTCTAGTACGGGAGCCCTCCTGTCTGTTAGTATTGGGGGGCCTCCTGCTTAAAGTAATGGTGACCTCCTTTCTAATGCGGAGGCCCTTCTGTTAGCACTTGCACTGGGGGCCTCCTGTTAGCAACTGCACTGGGGCCTCCCTGTTTTAGCACTGCAACTGGGGCCTCCTCTCTAGCACTGCACTGGGGGCCTCCGTCTAGCACTGGGGGCCTCCTGTCTAGCACTGCACTGGGGGCCTCCTGTTAAGCACTGCACTGGGGGCCTCTGTCTAGCACTGCACTGGGGGCCTCCTGTCTAGCACTGCACTGGGTGCCTCCTGTTTAGCACTGGGGGCCTCCTGGCTAGCACTGGCACTGGGGGCCTCCTTCCTAGACTGCACGGGCCTCCTGTCTAGCACGCACTGGGGGCCTGATGTTTAGCACTGCCACTGGGGCCTCCTGTTTAGCACAGCACTGGGGCCTCCTTTTAGCCACTCTGCACTGGGGGCCTCCTGTCCTAGCACTGGCACTGGGCGGCCCTCCTGTTTTAAGCACTGCACTGGGGGCCTCCTGTCTAGCACTGTACTGGGGCCTCTGTCTAGCAGCCACTGGGGGCTCTGTTAGCACTGCACTAGGGGCCTCCTGTCTAGCACTGACTGGGGCCTCCTGTCTAGCATGCACTGGGACCTCCTGTCTAGCACTACACTGGGGCCCTCCTGTCTAGCCACTGCACTGGGGGCCTCGCTGTCCTAGCACTGCACTGGGGCCTCTCTGTCTAGCGCTGCCCTGGGGCCTCCTGTTTTAGCACTGCACTGGGGGCCTCCTGTTTAGCACTGCACTGGGGGCCTCCTGTCTAGCACTGGCACTGGGGGCCTCCTGTCTAGCACTGCACTGGGGCCTCCTGTCTAGCACTGCACTGGGGGGCCTCCTGTTTGCACTGCACTGGGGGCCTCCTGGTTTTAGCAACTGCCTGGGGAACCTCCCTGTCTAGCACTTGTACTGGGGGCCTCCTGTTAGCACTGCACTGGGGCCTCCGGTTTTAGCACTGCACTTGGGGCCTCCTGCTTAGCATGCACTGGGGGCTCCTGTTTAGCAACTTCACTGGGGGCCTCCTGTCTAGCACTGACTGGGGCGCTCCTGTCTAGCACTGGCACTGGGGACCTCCCTGTTAGCACTGCATGGGGGCTCTGTTAGACTGCACTGGGGGCCTCCGCTAGTACTGCACTAGTGGCCCTCCTGTTTGCACTGCACTGGGCGGCCTCCCTGTTTTAGTAGGGGCCTCCTGTTTGTAGGGGGCTCCTGTTTAAGTAAGGGGGGCATCCTGTTTAATTATGGGGGCCTCACCTGGCTAGTACTGGGGGCTCTGTCTAGTACTGGGGCTTTCTGTCCTAGTACTGGGGGCCTCCTGTATAGTATAGGGGCCTCCTGTCTAGTACTTGGTGGGCCTCCTGTCTAGTCTGGGGGCCTCCCTGTCTAGTACTGGGGGCCTCCTGTCTATACTGGGGGCCCTCCTGTCTACGTATCTGGGGCCTCCTGTTTAGTACTGAGGGCCTCCCGTCTAGTACTGGGGGCCTCCTGTCTAAGTACTGGGGGCTTTGTCTAGTACTGGGGGCTTCTGTCTAGTACTGGGGTGGGCCTCCTGTTATAGTAAGGGCCTCCTGTCTAGTCTGGGGGCCTCCTGTCTAGTACTGGGGGCCTCCTGTCTACGTTGGGGGCCTCCTGTCTAGTACTGGGGGCCTCCTGTCTAGTATGGGGGCCTCCTGTTTAGTACTGAGGGCCTCCCGTCTAGTTAGCTGGGGGCCTCCTGTCTAGTATGGGGGCCTCCTGTTTTAGTAGGGCCCCTGTCCTAGTACTGGGGGCCTACAGTGGCCTCAGCAGCTTTGCTTATGTAGGAAATTTGGACCAGGGACACACACACTTTTTTTTTGACAGTATGCCAGTGGGACCACCTTTGTGATTAAGGCCTCCGTGAAATTCTGGGGGGTCAAAAAGATATGTTTGCCCCCCCTGGATGACGCCAGGGGGGGCAGCTGCCCCCCCTGCCCCCCCCGGTGGCGCCGCCCCTGGGTGGCTCCCTTTGAGTATGGTAAGAAAGTGAAACAGAGCAATGCCCCGATACTATTTTCATGTCGCTTGCCATAATGTGGGTTTCTTTGGCCCGATTGACGTTAAATTTTGTGCGTAGCTTCCATTTGACTAATTCAATCACTTGAGTTTTCAGCTTGACCTGACCTAGCATGAACTAGAAATAGTGTATGGTATANCGGAATTTAATGTTGATATATGTTGCTAGGTTTCAGGGACTCCGGACTCGTCTTAGAAAACTTGACTGGCGGGCTGACGTAAACCTCAATGCCAACATACAATTAACTCGTCATTGACCGGGGTCTCAGCCGAACGTCATTGACCGGGGATTTTGGTTTGCCCCTCGTTATCTCCGGAACCAATAATCGCATCGAGACGCGCAAGGCGGCATTCAAAAGCTTTTAATGAAGCAAATATAACGAACCATAAATTTTGTAATTGATGTCATACGTCAGGTCAAGGTCAGGTAAAAGGTTAACACGTACACGGCAGGGGTGATTCCCCTTTCCCGCCCCCTACGGTTTTTCATAAAAAGCGGGAAAACGGCGGCGCACAGCGACAGCAATTTTAGTAGGTACAGCTATTTCGAAATCAATTGCCCTCACTTTTTACAAGTTTTTACCTCAGGGCATCTCAGGTCAGGTCACCAGATCATGTCAAGTGACGTTACCATCCAAAAATATTAAGATCGTGCCAAATCACAGCCTTTGTCTGAGAGATTCGCCAACTTACAGAATTTTCATACTAAGAATCATAAGTACATAGGATATACTATAGTTGGTCATATCTGCGACTTTTATGGTATCCGGTGACCCTAAGATCAGGTCAATTTCTAGACCTCCCATGTAAAATATAATGTGAAAGGGAAAATATACAAATGCTTCCTATTCAGAGAATATGCATTGGATCAGAAAAATCACTTTCAAATCATGATATTGATCTCATATATAATCTCATATATAATCATGATATGAGACATGATGTTATAAGTCTCATTTTTTATGAACCAGGTGAAATTGCTGCTCGCTCAGTGACCTCTGCAAGGTTATCTGAGGACGGTCATCTGAGGTCATCAGCATGTTTTGCTAACTACTCTTGATATCTTATAAATAAAGCAAAAGCTCCTTAATGTCAGTGAACCTAAGGCTGCTAACACAGACCTCTTACGCAAAAACCAATGCCAGATTCAGAATTCTCGCAATTTTGCGCAGGTCATAGCGCATTTTTTTTGGCAAATGTCAATATCCTTATAGAAAGACTTATCCGATATTTTTTGCAGTTTCTTAGTGGCCTAAATTTGCAGTTTATTAGTGGCAGTTTCTTATTAATGCCAGCAATGCGCCACTTATGTCGAAATCAGTCGAAATCAAGTATGATACTTTCCCAAACGAAATGTCAGATCTGTCCTATGACGTCATGGTCACGTGATCGTATTCCACCAATGACAAGGCTGAATTCGGAACAGCTAGTTTGTTTTTGTTGTCTAGGGCTGCCACCGTGCCCGTGACGTCACCGTCATTCGCTGCCTAGCGACCGGCTTACCTGGGCCCTGATCGTTTGACGAGTTAATCTTGGTTGTTTATGTATCATTTGAGGAACGCTCTCGAATTCAAAAGAAAAACGTATACTTAACCTGTATTAGCCCCAAAAGCAATGATTGACTCATAATGTGTACTGCAAAACTTATAATGTGTGGTAGCGTTAGTGATAATTGGCTTATTTTTAACCAGAATAAGTTGCTTTCTTCGGCATGGCGCTTTCTTCAGCACGCTCTTCTTTTCTCGCTTTGCTTCAGCATGTTGCTTTTTTCGGCATTGCGCTTTCTTCGGCATGCTCTTTTATTGTTTCTACCTGCAGAAGGAAGAAGAACTTACAGTTATCAAACGACATTACCTTTGCCATATTGCTTTCTTCGGGCATGCCGGTTTCTTGGATTTTTAACCAGATTAGTTGCTTTCTTCGCATGTTGCTTCTTCGGTTCTTCAGCAATGCTCATTTTTATCGCTTTCTTCGGGCATGCCGCTTTCATTCAGTATGCTCTTTAGAATAGGTATAATTGTTTTCTTGGGCATGTCGGTTTCTTGGTAGCTTAGTGATAATGTCTTATTTTTACCAGAATTATTGCTTTCTTCAGCATGCGCTTTCTTCTCGGGCATGTTGCTCTGCATGTTGCTTTCTTTTTTTCTGCATGTTGCTTCTTCGGCATGGCGCTTTTTCAGCATGCCTCTTTTTTCTCGGCTTCTTCGGCATGCCGCTTTCTTCAGCATTGCCTCTTATATTAATGACTTATATTGGTTTCTTCTTCGGCATGCCGGTTTCTTGGTAGCGTTATGATAATTGCTTATTTTTCAGCCAAATTAGTTGCTTTCTTCAGCATGGCCGCTTTTTCTACAAAATCATGAGTCAATTATTCGGAATTTTCGAAATTCTAGAGACTTCTGGGATGGTCCTAGAGACCTTTGGGAGTGTTACCCACCCCGTGTAAATTTGGTAGGTGCGTTGCTGAAGGGATTACCGCTTGCCTTGCATGATATAGCTCGCCTTTCAGAACTGGTGGTGAGGTTTTTGAAAATAAACTAAGTCCAGAAACCAAATCCAAGGCAGGGCCCAAAGCTGTGGCCCGTGCATTACCAGGACAACGTCGGGTACCGAGCTAGTATTAAAATATATAAAGACGAGCGAGTGACACCACCGTGCTTTCTTGCCGTACTGTCGTCGCCGCATTATGTTTAATATGACTTAACTGGGTACAATCAAGTGACCTTGACCTGGGGTCAAATTTGGCAATTACCTAACCAGTTTACCATTAATATGTTTTAAGTGCCTTAACAAGACAAACTCGATGTCATTAAAATTAGGTATTTATCTTCTTTGACAGGTAAAATGTTATTTGCGAAAAACAGCTTTGCCAAAAATAGCCTTTTGACATTTCATGACCACTAGGGTGAAAACTATTGACCTTGTCTCAAATCTGAGGACACTCAGGCGAGCTAATTTGTCAAGAGCTTTGCATTGCTGATACCGTTTGTTCCTAGCGATCATAGCTCCTGAGGTATCGGGACGGTTTCTGGAGCAAAGCCTGAAACTGGAAATCTGACCTTTGATTGACCTCTTCGGTGACCTCAATATTGACATGAAATAAATGACTGTAAGGAGGTTCCAAATGTTTTTTCATGAGCTTCGAACAAATTTTTTTTTTGTCCGTGTCCCATTGGAGCCATTTTCGAAGGGGGCGTCGAAACGCCCCCCCCCCCCCATGCCACGGTGAAGGTAGCGCCGAGTACCGGCACGGCACGAGTTTTGAAGTGTTTGAAGTGATCTGCTAGTGCTAGTTAGAGGATGCTTTTGAATATGAGGGGGCACTTTTGGCAGTGAGGGTGCACATTTGTGCTCAGGGGGTGCTCGAGCACCCCCAAAACCCTCAATTCTCCACCTATGTGTGAGACCTAACCTTGACGCAAGCACGTTAACAGGATTTTTCTCAGCGGGGGAGGCGTCGAAAAAAAAATTGCTCCTCAGCCATATGCTGCTGACAGGGGGCAGCAGAGGGCAGCAGTAGGGTAGGTTCGTCAGAGAATCTCATTACCTATATCTACATCTAGTGTGAATTTATTTTGCTCAGGGGGCATGGCCCTCGTGCCCCCTTCTTGGCTACGTCCCTGCCTTGACGTTATTTGGTGTCGGTTGTGAAAGTGGCTGCTACCATAGGCGGCGGAACGAGGGGAGGGGGTTGGGGCACTGGGTCACCCCCTTGAATTTGCAAGGAGGTGCACCCATATCAAAGTCCCCTTTCAATTTGGTATGGCTAAGGTTCATGATTTAGGTCTAATTATCAATTATCCAATTTCTGGCAACACATTTGTGTTATGTCGTTCAATATTTACGACCGTGATAATCCTCGTGGAAAATCTATAAATGTTTGGAAAAATCGAAGAAAACCAAGTTTTAATATAAATTGCAACAGAAAAAAACGTCATAAGAAAGGAAAGGGAATATTCACTATTCACCTAAAAATGATCATCTCAGATTTTCTAAGTTTGGGATTTTTGTCCTTTAACCCTTGTTTCTAACCTAACCTAAGCTAACCACACCTAACCACACATAATTTAACCTAACTTGTCCTAACAGGACCCACCTAAGATTTGTATTGCATAACTTTTTACCCATTCCTTTGATTTTGCTGACATTTTTAGTAGCTGAGTTAACAACAAATTATACATATCCTGTCGAAATGTAGTTGAAATTAGTCAAGTAGTTAAAGAAATAATATTGTTTTTATGACGTCATGGTCGTAAAAACATAAATGTTTGAAGAATCATAAAAACAGAGTTCTGCAGAGAATTGCAAACGAAATACAGAAAAAAAACGTAAAATTACATTTTCATTAATATGGCAATTTCGGAATTTCTTAGTATGGGGTTTTTGACCTCCATTTTTGTGTTAAATCCCACAAAATCCAAATTTTTAAAGATATTTTAAACACCGGAATATGTAAGGAATAATTAATTATGCAAAAATCTCCAAACCATGTTCAAAGCGATATCTCTATTTTCGACTGAGTGACCGCTTCTTAAGTGTTAAGAATCTTATGACGTCATTTGTTAAAATTTACTTTTTTGACTTCTTAGTTCGAAAACTTCTTATACGAAAAAATGAATGCTTTGTTAATTTCTAAGACGAAACTGGTTTAGAAATATGTATTTTATTATTTTTGACGTGGTCGAGTCGAGGTCATTCACTTGACCTGGAAGGTCACCCGTTGACCTGAACATCCTGAAATTGGATACCGTGAGGTTCCTCACGCATGACGGGCAACATGTTAATTTTTACTGCGTTGCTCGATGTTTCATTGGTTTGGAAGTTAACAAGGATGGTCTTTCTCTTTTTAGGACCCCCCCCCTCCCCCCCCGGCGCGAAGGTGAGAAAAGCTCCAGTAGGGCGAGGGTTAATAATCCTAAACACTGATTTTGTACACGTTTATAACAAAATCAGTATTTTTCAAGCTATTACAAAACAACACGTATGAGAGAACCACGTATGGGCGGTATCAAAACCAAGTTTCAAATTAATATATTGATGTTTGACTGACCTATGGTTCCTTAACAATTAGTAACTCATGACATCATTTTTAGAAGTTATGTTTTTTAGCCTTTACTGACTGGATACAGATTACATGTGATTGTGCAGTTTCCGAGTGTTTATTGTTCAGGAGCATATGTAAAGGTGTTTCCAGGTGACAGTTGTGGCTTTTGCTGAGATTGTGAACTCGACTGACCTTGCATGAGGTCAACCGAGGTCAGTGACCTTCGATGACCTCCGATGACTTTTTTGGCTTCTGGACGTTTGTAAGACAGTTTGTGACGCGGATTTCAAATATGGCGTCCATTTTACATGATTATATGGTCCATTGGGGTCATGCGCTTCTATAGGTCAATCGAGGTCACTGACCTCAGATGACCTGACATGACATTTTTGGAATTTGACAATTTGTATACCATTTTTTGACGCTGATTTCAAATTTGGCATGCCAGACGTAGGTATTAAGCATACTATGATTTTCGTTCTCAATTTTGGCTCGATCAGTATTCAATTTTCACACATTTACGATTTGTGACATTTGGGTCATTGACATGATCTCAGAGGTCACCTATTGACCCAGGACCTCAACATTTGGTATCAATGGCTTCCTCTCTCACCAGCAACACGTTAGTTTTTTTTTATCAAAACTCTAGCTCAATTAGGAGTGAAACA
>VOPJ01004760.1:0-25752 GCA_014673585.1 Semibalanus balanoides
GACAGACAGACAGACAGACAGACAGACAGACAGACAGACAGACAGACAGACAGACAGACAGAGATCCGCAATCGGTGGCACCCAGACGCTGTGCCTCTGTCTGGACTCAGTGTAAGTTCAGCTGCCCAACTTGGACGTACCTACTACATTGAGTACATAGCGCAATATGAATGGCACAGGGTGGTGCATACATACTTCTGGTCAGTGGTCACTAGGGATGCAAATTCAAGGACCACAGAGCCAGCGCCGGGCTTAATTCGGGGTCGGTGGGCCTGAAGCTGTGTCTGAACTCAGGTCTCATGCCGGTCTCACCACATGTTAGGAGTTTAAAATATTGCTTAATGTATAATGAAGTAGACATGCAAATTGCAGGCTGCCGGGCCTGGCGAGTGCTGCCACTCTTAGTGGCCTTGATGCCGGTGCCAACTCATTTATGAGCGGTGGGTGCCAACAGAACCCCCACCAGTAACGGTTGGCAGCACTCGGACGTTTTGGGCGTTAAAAACCTACTAGACCATATGGCAGGGCCTCGGCTAAGGATTCTCACTGGGGTGGGGGGGGCAATTAAAAAATATATGTTGGTAAAGGAATTGAGTTAAGAGCAGGAAACGTAGTCAGGATTTTTGTCGGGGGAGGGGGATGGCACTTCAGTGGTAGAATCATACTTCGTAACTAGCAAATGTTGTTTGACGCGGGAGGAGGGGGGTGGGGGGTAAGGTCGGGTAATCAGAAGGATGAATTTTATTCTAATGTAAATTAGTTTGCTCGAAGGGCGGGGGGGGGGCATGGCCCCGTACCTCCCTAGCTATGTCTCTTCCGCGACATCCCCTATACATACATTGGTAGCGGGGTAACTTCTTAAGTGTGGTAAATATAATAACATAAGTGTTAAACATAAATATAATAGTAGAATATACAATAATGAAGCCTTAATGAATGCTAATTTTACTCGCCATCATCGAGGTCCACACCTGTGATGTCGATTTTTTGTTTAACAATTGGAGACCAACAGCAACCGGAGCAAAGTGACCACGCGGCGCCATAGCTTTACCAATACAACTAAATTGGGCCAAAACTTAAACTCATTTACTGAATGAAGGTCTAAGCAGCTTATACAAGGGAATAATTTGTTAACAGGCAATTATGTTAACCGGGGCCCTGCCGGGCTCGGCGCCAGCTTACTCGTGCCAGGGGAGGCCATCTGACGCCCCTCAAAAGAAAGGCTCGGCTGCATATAAGGATTAGGTAGATCCACAAAAAACGTTAGATGTCCTTGTCTAAATTCGTGTCAGAAAATATGTTACATCGCTCAGTCAAACACTGTGGCTGTGGTTCGACCATAAACTTTTTTGGAGGCGATAGCACTTGACGTTAACTGGTGAATTAAACTGATATGACCCTAGTCAAAATGTTAACCTAATCAGGTGCACAATTATGCCAAAACACCTGCTGCCGGAAACCGTGGTGCTGCACGCCACCAATTCCGAAAAAATTGGGGGTGTCACATTATCGGTCGTGTCGGCCAAATGCTGGCACACCGCACGCAGCTCTAAATTTATTCGTCGGATATGCGGTGAAATGTGTTATTCAATCGAAATATGGCTGTGTGTGGGCCAAGGACATCTTTAAGGGGGGTCGGGGGTTGTGCCACCACAGAAAAGACTCAAAGCTTAAAATTTACGAAGGAGAAGAACATTGCTTTCCCGATATTCCCCCGGTTTCGTCATGTGATGTGATGAAGTTTTTTTTGGTAATAGTGTATGTTCCTAGAACTTACGAATTTTTCAGCCTAGCTTATTTTCCACAGACCACCGTGGCTGAAACCATGGTATACGAGTATGTGTCAGATGCCTGATATACTGCCAGAAACAAGGGAGAATCCAGAACTGCAAAAAATGACTCTTGGCAAAATCCCAAAAACTATTAAACGATAAAACAAACTCATAGAGTTATGCTTCTTTATGGATAAATGGGTGAAATGGTTAACTTTCTTTCGTTAATATTTTGTTACAAATAATTTAAGTCATTTTTTTCTGATTTCAGGCGGTTTGGGGATTTTGCCTTCTGGACCCTTGGATCAGCCATTGGTCAGAAAAAATGAATGAGTCATAAGCATTTTTTGGGGACCAAACTCAACACATGGAGGCGCGGATGTCCATCCTCAAGATATCAAAGCTACGCTAGGTAGCTGTAACGGCGTCATGGGTGTCGTTTTCTATAGGCCTGGTAGGGCCCGAGCCCTACCAATAATTTCACATTTTAACATTAGGCCTATGGCGTTGCATGGTAATAATGACATTGAAATCCATAAAGTTAGCATTGGGGCCCTACCAATCATTTTCAGAAAATGCCGCACGTGAACGGCGTATTATTGGATTTATGTTGAAAGCTTGCTTCAGTGACGCTTTTATATAGTTTACAAACCGCACAATCGTATGTTATGTAACGCCGTATTATTGGTTTTTAGTTGAAAGCATGCTTCAGTGACGCCGGTATATACTTTACAAACCGCACAATCATATTTTACCTAAGAACTTTGCTTCCACTAGGGGGGCAAAATATGGTCCTTTGGGAGGGAGCCAGCAGTCACTGTAGGGGACATAAGGCATTTGCACTCCCCCATAACATGCTATCCGCGGCTATGCAGTACAGTAAAAACAACTTCGGATGACTGAAGGAGTTTTGCTAAGTCTAGTGTTGCATCATATATATATTGTTGTGCCCGCTCGTGACGAATTAATAGTTTCACTGCAGGAGCAAATCAGTTCCACTGGGGGGGGGGGGCAAATCCCTCCACTGGGGGGCATTTGCCCCCCAGTTAACATGTTATCCGAGGCCCTGCCATAGGGTTCTCATGTGAAATGGAAGATGTTCAGACGAAGCTTGCTCGTAGCCTATGGGACATATTTACAATCAATTTCTGGACCAGATAGCTATCAATTTTGGCTACAACGCTTATATGTATTCATCATTTTCGATATTCTGAGCACAAAGAGGTTTAATGGGCTTTGGGGTTCAAAAAATTGGAATGCCCAATGCCGACTGTGGCGTGGCATGGATGTGGCGACTGCAGCGTAATCTAAAATGCTAGTAAAAGCGCCACCAAGGCGCTTAGTTGTTTTGATTTCCGCTGTCAAATGCTACGAGGAATACTGAAATATATACTATTTCAACTAAGCTTCAGTAGATTTCCTGGAATTGAATTAGATAAACAAAGATTAAATATATGCCAATTGAAGTTATTGATGCAAAACAGCACTGGTAATTTATAATAGACAGAATAATAACCAGAAAAAAACATATCATGTCTAATGGTTACATTCCTTACTGTTCTACCCGTTGCTCTATTTCCCTGGTGGCGGTGGCGGTGGCGGTGGCGGTTCCTGTTTTTGAAGAAATGAAATGAATGAAAATTTTGAAGAAAATCTTTACTTTGCATCTTCATCTTGCATCTTTCCCGACCAAAGTATGGTAAAAGAGCGTCCAATGCTTGCTATAAATAGTGGAGTGCTAGAGGTCATGTTCTTGCGACTTGCATTGTTTGACTAAAGATTGTAATGAGTTGTATTTTATTACTCGCCCAACGAGAGGGAGTGTTTAAAACGATCCTCTTCTGATTTTTTTTGCATAACTTTTTATACACGCACACAATATTGCCGAAATTTCAGTTGCTAATTTTACAACAATTATATGCATGCTGTCAAAGTTCCATTGAAATGAATATGGTAGTTTGGGAAGGAATGACGTTTTAGTGACGTCATGTTTATGGAAAACGATAAATGTTGGATAATCTAAGAAAATAGAGTTTAAAACCGAATTGCAAATAAAAAAAATACCAAAATGGAAAATAAATTCTCTTTTACATAGCAGTCTCAGATTTGCGAAATTTTGGGTTGCTAAGCCCCCAAAACAATAAAAAGGTAACAATCACTACAAAACAAAATTTTAAAAATGTTAAAAAAACGGAATACAATATATGTGAGAGAACAATACTCAAACCAAATTTAAAAACAATGTATTTTTTACTGCGTGATGGCTCCCTAAGTATAAGTAACTTATGACGTCATCTTGTAATTATCTTTTTGATTTTTTTTTACCAGATAAGAACAAATAAATTTAAAAAAATGATTTCTGAGACAAAACTGGTCTAGGAATATGGCTTTTTTATTTGCATTTATCAATTCCTAAGTTCAAGTTTTTCTGACAGAGCAAAATCGCTATTCTGGACGTGGTCGAATTGAGGTCATTCACTTGACCTGGAAGGTCACCCCATTACCTGAAACCTAAAAATTGCATGCCGCTAAATTTCTCACATGACAGGTAACACGCTGGGTCTTACTGCGTTGCTCTATATTGCTTGGTTTGTAAGCATAGATCTCGATTTATAAACCTTTGGGAGGGTCCTCGGCCCCCCAATGTTGAGTTCGGCCCCAGTGGTACCCTCGGCCCCCAAATGCTCACCCTCAGCCCAAACCAATTTTTGGGGCCGCTGGCGGATCCAAGAGGGAGCAAAACGGCCAAGTCTCCCACACCGCCTGAAATTGGCAAACGAATAAACATGTTTTCTTTTTCAAAAGAAAATCCAAGCAGCTTTTACTATTAAACATTGTTTTAAATCACCTCTTCATGTTTAAAGAAGCTAAATGCGGTGAATATAATCTACATGTGTGAGACTTTTTGGGATTTGCTCCCAAAACCAACTTTTTCCCCTTTCTGGACCAACCCTTGTCTCTTGCCTCAGCTTAGGTACCTGAAATATACAGGTTTTATTCTTTAGTTCAACGAACGAATTTGTTTAGTTCAACGAACCGTAAACTACCTATACCACCTTCGTTTCGTCGCACGAATAAACTGGGGATAATATCGGCGAAGCAATGTTGCTCTTTTATGCGAAGTTTTTAGTTGTTTCTTTCTCTTGCAATCTGGAGGCATTGATTTGGAAGACGTATTCAGTAGGCATGAAAAGGATGGCGCTCCGCGAGGCCGTTTTTCAATATTTCCAAAGAATCTTTGAGTGTGTTCAAATAACCCTAGCAATATGGAGGATACATTTTGTTCCCGCATGAAATGCTATAACGCAACAGTAGGAACAGTCAATGCATGGCGTAAATTTCGAACGCCATTGACTGGGTGGAGGGGGAATATAGCCCCTGGCTATCTTTCAAACTAATGAGCGCAGCAGGACGCACACGGCACAATAAGGCATTCGTAAGCTCTTAATAAGACGCATTTTTTAATTGAGGTAAAATATCAAGTCACGGTAAGGTCAAAGGTCAAAATCGAGGTATTTGAGTGTATGGACCATACTTGCCACTCAAAGTCTTCGATTGTGACCGCTATCACGCAAAGTACTCTTAAAGGTAAAATGCACATCACGCATGAGCAAAAGTGAGAATTTTGGCAATGGTCACGATCAAGGTCTGCAGGTCACACAAAGTAACTATGTAAAAAAAAAAACGAAAGCCATGCGACACTTGTTCAATTATTATTTTACACGTATAATTCGATCGTGACAGTAATTTTACCTTACCTTATTTCAGTGAAGTTAAAACTCGTGTGTAGTGACGTCACTAAATTTGTTATGTTTCTATTTTTTGGCAAAATTGCTTCAGTTCAGCACGGGAGACGTAACGACGGTGAAGAAGAAGGCACCTACCCAAAGTTTCACATTGATGTTGCCATTGTTTTTTTTAGCTATTGCGAAAATATGTCAGCCGTCGGGGGAGATATTTGCCCCCCAGTCAATGTCAACCACTAAATAAGGGCTCCAAGTAAGAGCTCGGGCCTTCTGGAGGATGCAGACCGGACAAAACGTTGGTTTGAGGGGCAGTTTGACAAAAGTCCAAAGCTCATGAGATTTCTGATTTCGTCTGTTTGCATTATGCATCGGTAAAACAATATGCTTCTTTGTACAAGCTGCCTAGAATTTCTTTAAGATGTGTAAAGCCATGACGCTGATAGGCTCCTCTTGAACCCGTCCACCGGTGTCGATTTGTATACTTTTGGGGGAGCGGGCCCCCCAATAATTTCGAATTGTAACATATGGCTTATGGCGTTGCATGGCAAGAATGAAATTAAAATATATAAAGTAAGCATTGGGGCCCCCAATCATTAAAAAATGACGCCCCTGGAACCGTTCTGTTCGCCCCCCCCCCCCCCCTCCATCGTTTTCAAATGAATCAACCACCGCTGCAAATTAACAGTGGGTCGTCTTAGGACCTCCCGTAGGATGAAGGTGAAAAAACCTCCCGTAGAACGAGGGATATGCACATCGCGGCATGGAAGCACAAGTGAATGCGTACCATCCGGAAACAAATTGGTTGGTATATGCTGTTCCGCAGCACACTGCGATGCTGCGGCACAGTCTACGTCAGAAGTTAAAACAGGCTCGGTCCACGGCTCGACACATTCTTAATTGCATTGAGATGCCCAACAAATCATAAGCGGTTAGCGGTGGCAAGACTGATGACACACCGAATGCTGATATTGCCGTATCTTGTTCTCTCTCTATTTTCCCGTTCCTAAGTTGGCCTCGGCGTCGGCGTGACCAAATGCATTTTGCACTCATTCTGCCGTCGGGTCGCTGTGAGAAATACCGCGCCAATGATAGTGCGTCCACGATACCCCACGCGTCTCAAACAAAGATCATCAACGGATTGCTGTGGTTTTCGCCATGACCTGGATTAAATAGCCTGCGAAATCCACCTCAGAGTCCAAATAAGGACCGTCTATTGTATCATAGACGTGATCATGCGGTTCCAACCGAAGAGAACAGCCGCTGGAGCCCAGCGTAACCACTTCATTAGTGAAGTGGCTGAGGCAATGGTCACTGGTCAGTATCACAACCAATGTTGTTCCTGAGCCAACTTACAGCACGCTGATGGATTCCTATAGCACTGGCGGATCCAGACTCTCTTGGTTGGGGGGAGGGGGTGGCATCTCTTTGGGTGCAAAAAGGTACTCCCATTTCTTTACTCTCCAGATCTGGGCCGGTCACCTTATTTTGGTATTCGAGCTGAAAAATGCACTTTTTGGAGATAAAATAATCTTTTTCGGGAAATATTTATTTTTGAGGAACAAAACAGATGTTTGTGGGAAAACAAGTTCTTTGTTTGAAAAAAAAAATCGGAGAAAAAAAAACGAAAACATGATATTCCGCAGCATATACACACATAAGTAATAATAACACACATATGTAATAAGTTTATTTCACACCAACTCGCAAAGGCGTCGCCGAGTTCTTGAGTGGGGGGTCGGCTGAAATGCCAAAAAATGTACCACCACTTTCTGCATGCATTTAAGCCTTTGCAGCATTTTTAATATGAATTTCCATGATATATTGGGTATTTAGTTATTTAGCGTCGCGAACAACTTTTTCGTGTTTGCCTGTTAAAACCCAGAAATATAGGCGGAGGCGCTCGTTGAGGATAAGAGGCTAAATGCTATTCAACCAATTCAGCGTAATAACAAACCAAAGACGATGACGATGGCTTCGCTATGACGATGGCCAGTGGCCACCGATGTGACGCCGCGAAGCGGCGTAGTTATTTGTATTTTAGGTAGTGGATAGTGGAAAACATTTTAATATTGGAACCAGACCGTAATAGTCGTAATAGACCGTTTTAAAATTGGAACCAGACCAGGAGTAGAGCACCTGTTGGGTTCAGATAAAATTAATCAAGGATGGGCTTTCGTCATGCAAAAATTAAAGTCAAATTTCGTATTTTTTTATCAACGAAGCCTATCTTGATTTGTCCCGAGGGCATGAACCGGTGAAGACGTCACAATATAGCAGTCCGGTTGAAGGCGAATACAGCGGCAAATGTTTTTCGTAAATAACTCATAAAAAGGCAGGCCACTGCTACTTCGTGACATTTAAGCCAACACAACAGAAGATCGTTTGACACAAAAAGCAAATCGGTCGGTAAATTTTTGAGTTATATGTATTTGAAATCGAAGATGATGGCGAGAATGCCGGTCACCGAAGGCCACCGAATCTCAGGCACCAGCAGTCGAATCGGGATGATTTAAACGCCATTCGGCATCTCTGGGTAAGCTTATCGGTTATGTCAGAAACATCTCATTGACCTCATTATGGTGACCTATGACGTCACGGAGAGGTCAAATTCGTCAAATTCAAACATATCTAGTTTTAACCCAGTTGGCCTCATTTGACCTTGAAGATAATGACCCAGGGTCATCCGAATTTCAGAAAATTAGATCATCAATAGGAGCTACCTAGCCTGTGAATTTGATTGCTCTAGCTCTCATACTTTCTGGAGATCTCACGGCGGAGGGGCACTAAAGTGCCCCCCCCCCTCCAGTGCACGTTAGTGGCAATTGGTTGGCATACTAACTAAGAAGGGTGGGGGCTGATCAAACTTACATGATAGGTAGCTGCTATGATGATCTACATTTGCTGAAATTCGGAAACCCAAGGTTATCTTCAAGGTCAAATGAGGTCACGGGTCAGAACTAGGCATGTTTGAATTTAACCTAACATGACCTTTCCGTGACGTCATAGGTGACCATAATGGGGTTATTGCGATGCTTTTGACCTCAGGATCAGGTTACCAAGAGATGCTGAATGGCGTTTGAATCATCCCAATCCGACCGATGGTGCCTGAGGTATCGCTTCGCAGACCGCGATTCTCGCCGCCATCTTCTATTTCAAATATATATAACTCAAAAATGTATCGACTGATTTTCAATGTTTTGGTGTCAAACAATCTTCTGTTGTCTTGAATTAAATTTCACGAAGTAGCAGTGGCCTGCATCTTTTAATTGACGAGTTATTTACGAAAAACATATGCAGCTGAATTCGCCTCCAAACGAACTGCTATATCGTGACGTCAAGAAACTCTCAGCCAATCATCGATCAGTATCTTTACCATGTTTCATTGTTTTTTCCGTTCGTTGATTAATTTTATAATGCAATATTATAGCATGATAGTTAGTTTAACATTGCGCATCTTTTGAGCACTCATCAAGGGTAGTTTACAAAACAGGTCCCTACCCTATTGGAGCCAAACCTCGGGTAACCCTTTTCCTGGTTGCACAGCTCGGTATGATGACAAATATTGAAATAAAGATAGTTTTCATACACATTAGCCTTGAGATGTTAATCACCATGACTAGCAGTCAGCACTCAATAGTACATATTATAACAATAACTGAACCTATGCATCTGTACCAAACTGTAACAAATGTATATATATATATATATATATATATATATATATATATATATTAATATAATATATATATAATATAATATAAAAACAAATGGTAATAGTGCAAATGGTTTGGAAGCAGCTATACTGACTACTGAGGCAGAAAGACTTTCTGCACATGAATGGTGCCTGTGGACTTAAAGGGAATATAGCACCTTTAACATTAGTTTTTAACTGAGATAGCCAGATTGTCGGGTTTCTGAGAAACCTCTAAATCCGAAATTTTTCCTTCCAAAGCGAACCTAAGTTTGCTGAGTTTGAAGGCCAAGAAAAAAAAAAAACCGTTGGTCATATGTGGTCTATTTCAACGTCACAAATCCGGGTGACGTATCGCATACGTCATCATAGTTATACTACCACTGTATCACGGGATATGACGGTGCCCCGCGTCCCTCCCGGCGCGAGCGAGCGCCGGTCGTCCCAGCCAGTCGCGTTTTCACGTACCGGTGCTACCCATCGTGCGGTGCCGGCACAGCAGCTGGTCAGCCTCATTTGACGTCACAACTCGCTTTGGTGACGCAAGATTGTTGTGAACGTCACATGTAAACATATTACTATTTTTCAATTAACAAATTCTTTACCTTTTTTCGCAAAAATGAATGCCAGGACCGTAATCAGGGCATTTCTTCTCCATCATTCTTACATGCTTTTCCCAGGTTGCTATATTCCCTTTAAAGGAGCCTGGCGGGAGATGACTTGGCCTGGGACGGGAGATGGTCGTGGTCTGGTCCCCACTATTAGCTCTTCGGTCCGGCAAGCTGGGCACCACTGGAGCAGCTTACGCCTTTTTTGGAACTCGGCAGGCTAGCTAGATTAACATGAAGCCTGCTAGAAGGTTAATATTGTGGAAGGGAGTGGTCTCTGGGCCAGAAATCACCGTCAAGGAGAGCCTTTGTCAGACACTTTATGGAATTCATTTATCCATTTTTATAATTTGTATAAGCAATTGCGAAAGCGTGTTGGACCGTGAAGCGGCGCGACATTTTCCATTTTCTACTGTGAATAGCAGAATTTTGACTGATGTTAAGGCTATTTTTGCGATAAATTGTTATCTTTTCCCCAAAAAATGTTAACTTTCCCAGTTCTCTACTACGAGCATTGTTTTCACGTTCAGCAGGGAACGCGCGGGGGCATACTTGTATTGAATGCCCCAGACTCCTGGGGGGTTGGGGCATTTTCCCCTGATGCACCCATTGATAATAATCGCCACTGGCGGGTCCAGGGGTTTGGGGGCCTGTGACCCGCCAGTGGCGAATATTATCAATGTGACCGTAGCTATAGATATGGCTACCTCATAACGTTTGGATGGACAGACCTGGGTCTGACTAAGCTGGATGGAATGCTTGGACGCCAAACATAATATCCCTTATGACTGGAATACTTAGTCACAAAGCGATATCTATTCCAAGCAGTGACAAATTACGTCACCAACTTTAGCACGGAATCGGTTGTTTACCACCCATCAACATTCAACATACCCTGGTTTACCCAATTCCCATGCAACACGTAATTCATCACTTATGGCTCTCGCATCAGAATGCCGATCGTCTAAATACCCCCGAGTTAAGTGTCATGTCATGTATGTGCCTGGAAGCTGCCACGTCCTTGGCGGAAGCTGTAAACTAAATAGTGACGCCATGCTTACCGTGGAAGTACGACACATATGTGTCGCCGGCGGCCGGTTTCGTAGAATTATCGTTTGTAAATGTGTGCTGTAACGGCGTGTTCCAGAAATGCAAAGTGGTGGTGGTGGTGGTTAGCTGTAAATGTGACTCGAAAGATGACTGGCAGAATAGTAGGCGGTCACTTCAAGGGACACTGCCTCTTCCGGATGATATAGAAAAAACAGGCTTAAACAAGACCTAAGGACCACTAATGATTTTTAATTGTCATTAAACTCTTATCCAAAAAGCGGCAAATAACAAAAAACATCATTAATTTCATTACTTTTTAAGAATCTAAAACCTGTTTACGAGTTATACACCACCACTACGTACATAGAAGCGTTTGCTCAAGTTAACTGTAATCACAGTAGACAGGGATATCAACTTGAACTGATCAACCGGTCAGGCTGACGCGTATTGCAATTGGAATGGAGACGCCGATGCGCTCTATCACTATTTGTGGCTTCGCTGTTAACTTGAATCTACCGCATCTGCCGCTTTGAGTCCGATGCCATCGGAAACCGTGAACAACTCTTCCATTTTGCGTCCCTCCGAATACGGAGACCAATCAATAAGAAAACCTCGGTCGGGAAAAACTTCATTAATGCTGGGAAATCAAGAATCCCCGTTCGGTAAGGGGAAGTTAAAGAAGAAAGAAGGTACGAGTGTAACTCTTCCTTCATTCTTAACATTGAACTTCCTCCGGCACTTCATGCCTATCATTTTGGTAGTAGTGGTTGCGGACTCGACAAACCTCAATTGTGCTGGAAGCGAAAACTGAACTTTGAACGGCGATATTGCGACTGGGCTGGCAACATTTCAAAAAACGGACTCTCATGGGCTTTATCAAATTCGGCTGTTCTTTAACATATCAAATTTTACTTTGAGTGGACAGTGTCCCTTTAAGTGTCACTGCATCCATGGGCGTAGAAACGTCATACAAAGTGTGGGGGCAGCCACTCAGGGGGCCTCCCAATCTCATGGGCTCACCTGTTCCAACACACAGATACATATTGACCCAATCGTGGGATAAAAAAAACTCAGCAGAGTATAGGAACACTGCTTTTTAGGTTAAAAAATCCATACGTGGGTAACCAGACGTTATTTATGTCCGTATACCTACACCAAAGTACTTTGTTTACGCTCATATCAATTAAGTATACCTTGTGGAGTAAGATTACCCGGAATTAAGAAAATATGCCTACAATCACTAGGGTTAAAATACCAAAATTAATTAGTGCAATGCTGAATACTGCTACCCCACTTGCGAGTACATAAACTCATACCAGTGCAATTGTGTCATTTTAGCTGTAATTAAGGACACAATAATCCTGGATGGTGTATGGGTATTAGAGAAAGCAATATATTGGGTTTATTTAACGCATCGTAGATATGCAACAGTGTACTATTATCTGCAGCCCTTACGATCAGGGTAACTAGACACCGGGTAGAACGGTAAGGATTGCATCGCCCAAATAAATTAGACAACATATATTTGTTATTAATAATATGTGGTATGTTATACATAAATGGTATGATTTCGTATCAGTAATTTGCGTTTCCATAGATTAAATCCTAATTTATTGAATTCAATCCCAACAAATCTACTGAAGCATAGTCAAAATAGGATATATTTCAGAACCCTTAGTAGCATATGGCAGGGCAGCGGTAATCAAAACAACCAAGCGCTTCTACATAAAAAACATAGATGACGCTACGGTCACCACATACATGCCACACCACAGGCGGCATTGGGCGTTCCGATATTTTTTAACCCCAAAGCCCATTTAACCTTTTTGTGACCAGCATATCGAAAAAGGTAAAGAGAAACGTTGTAGCCAAGGCTCATAGCTACATGGTCCAGAGGCCAGATTTAAAATATGTTCCATAGGTTACGAGCCAACCTCGTCTGAAAATCGTCGCTTTAACATGGAAACCCTATGGTCTAGTAGTTTTTGAGCGCCCAAATGCACGAGTGCTGTCAACTGTAAACCTTTTTTTATCTCTCTCTCTCTCTCTGATTTAGTCTATAGCCATTTAACCGCGAGAGGGGGCCGGAGAGGGGGCGAGGAGGGACCTGGGGTTTGACCCCTCTTAGGCAAACTTAGGCAGCTTAGCCTAAGGCAGCAGCTTAGGCTAAGCTGCCTAAGCTGCGTACTTAGGCAGCTTAGAAGCTGCCTAAGTACGCACAGCTGCCTAAGTGCGTACTTAGGCAGCTTCTAAGCAAGCCTGCCTAGAAAATGCACAGGCTTGCTTATCGCACTTAGTCACGCTCGTCATGTTATACTCGGTAAAGCAGTATATAGTAGAATATAGCAGTCATAGTAGAATCGCTTGTACTGGCCGTCGTACTGTCCGACGTCCGTTGTCTGTTTATGGAACTAACCAAGTGCGAAGAATCCAGAAAATTGTGAATTTTTGTGCCCGAGTAGTAACCGGTAGGCGACGCAATGATCATGCATCTGACGCGATTGTACTGTTTGGATGGCCTACGATTCAGAAACTGATAGACTTTCACACGATATATGTGCTGTGCAGTAGAGGTGTCACTTTTCAGGCTTGTGGCTACCCGATCCGACCCGCAAGCCCCCTTCAACTAACCACCAGTACCCACATTACCGTATAGGCGCCAAGCTACCCGCAAGTACCCACAAATACAATTTGTCATAATTATGTCTGCCATTTGAATAACACGTTTTACAATGCTGATCTGTTTTGTGTTGACCTCTGCTCACTAACTGAGGTGCCTATATTTGTTCAAGCATCCCGATTCCCATCACAACCCCCTTTTCAATTCTGCTACCCGCAAACAACCCGCTTGATCCAAATAATTGCTTGCGCTACCCTACCCACTACTACCCACGTGGGTAGTAACTACCCGCATCTGGTGGGTTAGTGGGTAGAAAAGTGGCATCTTTACTGTGCAGCGTGTTATCTCGTATGGGGAGGCTGCATATCTGTCAGACAATCGGTCCGCGTGCCATTGATATTCACGAGCACGATACGCGTCGTTCTAGAAACTGGACATTGCCATCCATACGCATTACGCACCGAGTGCGGCCGACGTAGATTGTGCTGTCGTGGTATTTCTTTACTGAATACGCAACGTCTGGATTCTGCTGGTCCAAGCTTTCGTACCACTTTGAAGGCTGCCATGAGAGCTGATGATACTTGATATGTAGACGGGAGAGATGATCCAACGGTGCCTATCATGTCTTATACTATTTGTGTGCGTTTTTTATTGAGTGTATTTAAGCATGCCCGTTTAAGTGTTTTGCTTATTTTTATTATATAAATTTTGTATCGAATGTTTTTGTATGCGATGGCTTTCCGAGCCAGGACCCGCGCTTAAGCAGAGCTGGTTACGCTGGTCCTGACCTCACCACCCGATTCGCGCAATTCACCTGTTGTCCTCAGAGAATTTAAGACGACAGTTTTACGTGCCCGACATACCGTGGACACGGTCCGCCAGCTCGCTGGACGTCCCCACCTGGCCTTCCTTGGCTGCGACCGCGCCACGGCCGCAGCCATCCCAGTCAGGAGCAAATAGCGAGCGCCGAAGCGACTCGAGCCCAGGCTGCCACTACCAGGATAGGTCAGAAGACCAGCGCTCTCCCACTGAGCTACAGGGGCGGACTAATGAGGGCAGACTCATCAACCTTAGTGTAGTCCCCACTGTTTTAGAACTATGACGTGAAAGAGTGAAAAAAACTCGTGTATTTACGAGAAAATTTCCGAATAAACTGGTATCTGGTATCTGTCGATCTCAGACTCAGCAGCCCTCACTTGATCTCAGAAGCACTCGGTGCATCTCAGCTCAGGACTCATCGGGCGATCTCAGATGCAATTATTCATCAATGGATGTCAACTCTGGGTGGGTAAACATACGGAGAAAAAGTGTGAGTGTGTGTGGGGGGGTGGCAAATAAAAAATATGGTTGGCCCCTCAACTAAAAAAGTAGGGAGCGATTTCCCCCTCCCCCTGTTCCTATGCCTATGATTGTATCATCTGTTTCGTCTGATGTAAAACCAAGTGATTAACGTAACGGGCTGGGACTAATGATCGCCAGGGAAACGGACGATGACGAGCACGACCTAGTCAGATAATGATCCAGCTGAGACCTGAACATTGGCATGGGCAACAGCGGGACCCGACAACACGAAATACAAATAGGAGATTTATTCATTGTGCAGTGCGCAAAATCCTCCGATATAGATCAATAAGCCCCCGGGAGTTTTATGATATTATAGCAATCTCAAATGCTGTGACACTTTTGGTAATAGCGTTAACAAATGACATTGAAGCAGGAACATGATAGGATTTCTTATCTTGATATATTGTTAACTAGATAAGATATTATGTTAGTAAGCGTGAAATCCCACAAAAAGGAGCAATAAGAATACCGCTCTTTTCGCATATTCTCGCACGTTCGTCATCTTATGTCCGTCCCAGCCGATCTGAGCAAGGAATTAGGATGTTCCGGTGGTATTCTCTGCTGATTTGCCTTCTTTGTTGAGGTACGATGTATCCGTATCCGGGCTCACAAACCACTTCTCGCTCGAACTGCTCAGTCTGGTACATTTCAGAATGGCGTCATCAGGAACCTACAAGAGAACAATTGATTAATAATAAGTATACGAGTATAAGGAAGAAAATGCACGGTGACGTTCATGAAAGCTTCGAAGCTGCCGCAAGAGGGAACGATGTGATAAATTATAGACTAAGACAATTTGAATATTTTTTATATCTGTCGACACTGCAATTTATCAGAGGAAACATGAAATGCAACCCATGTAATGTTCAATCATTTGTTTACATCGAAACTTTGTATAAGCTTTACTTACTTCATCATAATAAGCCACTCTCGACGATCTATTGACGTCCTTTCTCAACGGGCTTACATTGAACAATAGCATTTTACGTAAAAATCAGCTCCAACAGTCAACGATTGCAGATGTGCACTATGTACATTGTACACCGTATGATTCACTCAGTGTTAGAGGAGGTTATTCCCCTCATTCAGTGTCAGCAGCAGCCTGCAACTCATGACTGATCCGCTTCTTACTATCTCCAGCGGCGTGTACAGCGGGTGGTGGTGCTACAGTTCCGCTCCTTACCATCTCCAGCGGCGTGTACAGCGGGTGGTGGTGCTCCCAGATCTGCTCCTTACCATCTCCAGCGGCGTGTACAGCGGGTGGTGGTGCTCCCAGAGCGGGTTATTGGAGCGCTTGTTGAAGCGGCGATGAACTGCAGTAATCCTGGCGCTTGACAGAGTCGTTCTGTGGAGCGAGAAGAGCAGCAGCGTTGCAGTGGAAGAAAGCAAGCCCCGCCAGGGCCTTCATCTTGACCGTGTCGTCGGGGGGACCAGACGGACCAGCTGGTTCGACCCGGTCAAGTTGCGGACGCTTGCAATCCCCGACGGTCTCACGCTGACAATCCGTCCAGCACGCATGGGAGCCCACGGCAGCCACCTGGCAGCAGTCACAGCGAGTGACTGGAGACTAGAGATGCTAACCCTCTCACGGTCTCGTGACAATCCGTCCATGCGACAAGAACGGGAGGCCCACAGCAGCACCTGTCAGCACCTCAGTAGCAGATAGTGACATGAACAAGAACGACGGAGAGAGAGGGGAGGGACGCCGGGTGCAGGTTGACATTCACTAAATCACTTAGTTCTCCAAACCACTGAGTGACATGACGTTTTTAAAATGGGACATTGCGGTAAGCTAGCTATGGCAAGAGATACTAGCAGTGCCGCATCCTGCGCGTTCTATATGGAACGTTTACTATTGTCAATGTTCGTTGTTTAGTGAGAAATAACCCCTAGCTTTTTCCACTGCTCTACAAAATGACTAAGAAAGTGTCAGTAATCTTTCAAAAAAACTCCTAGGAATCTACCATTACAATTTTTGGTAACTACGGAGTCGCCAGAAGCCGGAGCGACTATCCATCGTCACTCTTGATCCGCTGATGGCTGACTTCGACTGGCGAGTATTCCCTGTTTGGAATCAACGACACACTGTTTTTTAGCCCCCCCCCTTCCGACTCTTCGTATCTTCGAAGTCCAATAGGACAATAGCCGCGGACTCGAAACGTGGTAATCGATAGCCCGGACAAGTGCAACGACACGAAATAATTTGTATTTACCGTGAAGTCACCTGTGACGTCACAGGTCACGTCAAGTAAATATATTTGAACGTTTCTGATAACGCACGGTTTTGCCGTAATTATAATGGAGTTAGAGAGGCGTGAACTATATAGGATGCCTTGTTACATGTAGCAAACATCGGAATCTACACATGCCTCCTTCCCCGTACCATTGTATTAAGTAAGGTCATCTCAGGTCAAGAGGTAGAATTGCAGTTTTTGGTTCAGTATGCTTATTGATGCGTTCTAACATAAATTTTCATCCTGAAGCGAAAAAACTACCCTAAAACTTCGTATATGCAACCCAATGCTCAATAATGGGTCATAGGTCATGGTTAAGGTAATCAATTTGCACAATTGTAAGTATGAGTTTATGACACGTTCAGTACAATTGAAATATAAATGTGCAGCCTTACTTAGCACCGTCTCCACTTTTTGTTACTTTTCATGCCTATTATTGACTTAATTAAAATCGTAGCAAAGTATTGTAATTTGTAAGCTCTGCCACAAACTATGTGCTATGTGGACCGACCATTTTTGACCTTTGAAAGGTCATAAATTAGCAGCCGTGGAAGATTTTGACTTTAAACTCACTACACATACTATCATTACTATGGAGTGTCTACTGTCTACCATACATATTTGTATGATCACAAACCCATGAAATATTTGGGAAAACATCATTTTCACTTTAATAATTTTCAAAAAATTCCGTGATGTAACAAATACAAATTTTAAAATATTAGTTTGAAACTACTGTTCATTAGCTGATATGTTATGTATTTAAAGGGAATATAGCACCTTGGGAAAAGTATGTAGAATGATGGAGAAGGAATGCCCTGATTACGGTCTGCATTCATTTTTCTCTATACCCAAAAGTCAAAATTTGTTGTAATTGCCTGAAAATATCACAACATTACATGTACGTCACACCAATCTGCCCGTCACCAAAGCGAGTGTGTCGTCACAAGCGAGGCATGTAGACGGTTGCCTCAACTTGCGCCCGCCTCAAGGTGACAAGCTGGCTGTGCCGGCAGCCGCACGATGGGTGCACCGGTAGGCGTGAAACGCGACTGCTGGGCGACCCGCGAACTGCCGCGCCGGGGAAAGACGTGCGGGGCACGCATACGGAAACACCACCAGTTGCCGAAGCGCCTGACCGACCGTGGTGGCGTCGGGCGACGCAAGTAACTGAAATACTGGGCGGACGTTCCAAACCAAGCGAAGTGCGGCTGCCAATCACGATGTGAGGGACAGTAACTAACTGAATAAGAACGTATGCGAAACGTCCACGGGATTTGGTGACGTTGAATATGACCACATAGACCCTAACGTTTTGCGTTTGAAAACTCAGCAACAGGTCCTTGAGGGGACAAAGTTTCGATTTGGGGGTTTCTCAGCACACCCACAAGTCTGGCTATCTCATTTAAAAACTAATGTTTAAAGGTGACTATATTCCCTTTAAAGTGCAGGTACTTTAAAAACTGTATTGCTTTACAATGCTCAAGGTACGGTCCAATTGGCTCCAAATCGGAGAAGTGCACACTAGGACATCATTTCTTGTCATAATTTCACCCAAAAAATTTCAATTGCATAACATGTGTCAAAATAATGCCCGGAAAGGACGGAAATGGTCTGGACGTTGATAGCTGCATCGGTTCTTCGAATTATTTCAAATATTCTCAGGATGGCAAAAAAGCCCTTGCCCCGTGACTCGCAGTTAAAACGCATAAATTTTAAAACGATTTGGCTTTCCAGAATGTGTTTATATGTCTTATCTTCAGAGCTAGATGCTTAGTCTTTCGTTCCCATTTCAGTCGCTTGCATGGCATGATATGATGCCCCTTGCATTGCCCTTGAGCACCCCCATGATTTTAGGAAATCCACACTCCTGGGGCAGAACATGCATGAATCCTGAGGCATGAACCCCCACCCCTCCTGTGGGAGAGATCCTCTAGACACCCAGTAGGGTCCAAACTCGAATGTTGTCCAACGGCATGTCTCGTGCTTCCGGTGCAGCGACTTATCCCAGCGATGTGCCGGTATGCTGCGCTACCTGGAGGCAGCCGTTTTCCGTCGTACAGTCGTCTATCGCCATAAACACAGAGCTCATGTCGGGGAACATGCAGCCGTTGTGTACCAGTACCTGAAACACACCGTAAACACTGCGTGTCACGTGACTGCGTGTCACGTGACTGCGTGTTACGTGACTGCATGTGACGGCAGTTTGGGTAACGCAATTCTGCACATATTGTGCATTTACCTACAATGAGTACATTTTGCTGATGTGTGTCCAGCAAAACCAAAACCTGAACTTAAACAATGATTATGTTCTTTTAACTGCCATTAGCTCATCGGTAGAGCGTGACTTGTATGTAGCAGGACAATAATACACTGAAGCTGTGACACGAGTGTAAGTTCACCCTACGAGAGTATGTAACAGGACAATAATACACTGAAGCTGTGACACGAGTGTAAGTTTACCCTGCGAGAGCGGGCGTAAAACATGAAGTCTAGACTCATTTATTTTATAGCAGACCTTGTATTCAAATCTGTAAAACATTTTTTTTTTAGGACAGGTCAGGTGAGATTGGTAGCCATTTAAATCATGGGGTTAGATGAATAACATAAATTATTTAGTCTTATTTCATACATTGTGAGATACGTATTTAACAGACGACAACCCTGTCGGCAGTGTTTGAGAAGTAAATGCGTGATATTTACTTGCTATTTGTAATCAGGCGCGGATCCAGGATTTCGGTCAGGGGGGCGCGCAATAAAAAAAGTTGCGCTCTCCGGCGCCATAGGAAACTCCCGGCTCAGGGGGGGGGGGGAGCGCGCCCAAGCGTCCCCTGGATCCGCGCCTGGTAATCCCTATCATAACAAAACACACATATGGTGTTGTTATGTAAACATACATAATCAAAATCCTTACCCATAATCCTGGTGCCAAACGAACGCCCCACCAATGCGTCCTTTCTTCATCATCAGCTTTGCGTGATAGTGATATATTTTATCTCCACCCATTAGCTGTGAAATCGGTAGATGTGTATCAGTTTTACGCATGTCATATGTGCTGAATCTCGGACTTCTTTTTCATCATCCACTCAATGAATAAGCAGATTATTTATGCGACCACTTTGCATGAGGTAGAGTATCTACATACAATATGAAGATAGGCTTCAGCAATGTGGGTCTATTTTCTCCCCTTCAGTTGAAGAAGAGCAGAAAAGAATGAATATGCATGTCCCGGAAATATACTGGTACCTGACCCTGACCCGATGCTTGCCGACATTCCAATACTAGTACATCCCGCGTAACTAGTTTAACTTCCGCGCCCCCTTCCTCTGTGCGATGTGCGCGACCTTGCTGGCCCTGGACACGGTGCTAGGATGTCGTTAGAGGTCTGTTCACCTGCTGTGCGGTGTGTGCGACCTTCCTGGTTCTGGACACGGTGCTAGGATGTCGTTAGAGGTCTGTTCACCTGCTGTGCGGTGTGTGCGACCTTCCTGGTTCTGGACACGGTGCCCAGGATGTCGTCTCCGGGGTGGTTCCAGACGCAGAACTCGCTCTTCCGACCCTGGTCGTCGGTGCGGCCGAACGCGTGTCTCTTCAGCTCCGGGGACGTATCGATCGCGTAGTTGAGCTTCCGAGCTCTTCGGCGAAAGTGTCAATCCCCTTGTGAAGATTACCACCGCCATAACGGGGAAGGGGGAGTGATCAGGTATAATGGTAAAAGTTTGACTTTGAAACCGATAATGTAAATAGCAACAGATGGAGTTCCAAGGAAAATTGATTATTTGTGGGGCACAAGTCATGCGAGTAGAGAAAATGTGTCCGTGCGCGATTTGTAACTTTCTCACCTGATATACACATAGCCATTTGTGCGATAACTTTCCATCATCGCCTCAGTCACTTCCAGTTCTGTTGCACCATCAAATTCGAAAATGGCGTCGCTGGGCGGCTCATTGACGTCGTGTTCTGGGGAATACATATTCCGGAAAACAGAATGCAATTTTCCAACCACAGCACATCAGAGCAGTCCCCAATGCCGCCCCATGTACATTGTACATTTACAACCACCTTCCTATCTACCTCGCAAGATGTTCGGATATATGATGTATGCCCGCATTTCCTTCTCTCATTTCTTTCCTTTTCCAGATTTATTCTGATTGCACCCAGTGCAGTTATTACCTATTGCTGCTCCACTGCCGACCGATACAGGTGACAGCACAACACAAACACATCCCGCTTCAGGGGCAGGAGGTCTCAGCTGTTCATAGCACGCAGCACACGGTATGAAATGACCCCAATGCCTCAGCGACTAGCTTCCAATAACCTACGCTACGGTATTCCTTCGCTCCGCTCCACTATAGCACCCACTACGGCATCCGCTACGGCTCCCGCTACGGCATCTGCATACCTTATAAGGCATTGGTATACCAACAAACAGCGTACTAAGAGAGGGCACAAACGCGCACGCACGTAGCGAGCAATGAGCATGCGAGTATACGTTTATTCGTAAATATGCGCACGCGAGTATCACATCAGTTCCACTAACCTGACATGGCTTCTTTCTTTGCAAAGTAGTGTCTGGAGCTGTATGTGTTAGGCTGCCTCTGCCACCGCAGACCGTCACCACAACCACACTGACCGTTACCAAGTAGCGCGTACGGTATATAGAGCCGGACAGCGACTGGGCCATGCAAGCTGTCAAGGCCAGTGATCGTTTATACAGTCCTCACCCGATGGCCTTGGTGAACTGCGAAAGCAAATGTATCATGTCAACGGACCATACTCAATGGCGTTGTACAACTAAACTATATGCTCACACAGAAAGCTTAGCCCGAGCTTGACCGAGGGGGGGGGGCTGGGTTAATATTGCCCCGCTGAATAAATTTTCGCGGTAGCTCAGAGTACGATTGAGCTATTACAAAGAAAATGTTGATACGTTCTACCAATCAGTTTTTGATTTTACTGTGTGAAAACAATGCAATTTCGTCATTTTTTTTACATATAGCAAATTTAGTGACGTCACTACACACGAGTTGGACGATCAAATCAGCTAAACTTAACCTGCGCACTGCAGGGGGTTCGCGCCGAACACGAACTGCAGAGGGTTGATTTCCGCCACCCCCAGTGAGATCTCGAAAACTACGCAACGTAGCGACAAGTAAAAAACGGCATTAGATGGATCGAGTCAAGCTATATCGAAAGTATATCAGTCTTTTTTTGGATCAGGTCAAAATTGAGGTCACCAGTAGTCATCAAAGGTCGTCAAATTTCCAGGTTTTATGACTTCACTTCAGAAAACTCCCAAATATCTCGGTAACTATGATAGCTAGGAAGAAATTGTTAAAGAAACAATCGAAATATCTTGCAAAATGCAACAAAGAATTCGTCCTCATACTTAAGATACGTTCCATAGTATAGGCTCCAGAGGTCATGCAAGGTCAAAAAGGTTATTTTTGGCAAAGCTGTTTTCGTGAATAGCATTTCACCTAACAACGATTGGAAAAAAAATTGACGCCAACGCGTTTGTATTAAGTCAAGGCGCCTTGAAAAATGTCAGTGGTGACCTGTTTAGGTCAACTGATCAGTTTGACCTCAGGTCAATGTCATTTGATGACCCAAGTGTGGGTCATCAAAATTGACATTTGAATGACCAATGTCAAATGACCGAAATGCAATCAAATTAAAAGACCCAGCATATGGGACGACGCGGCTCGCGAGACAAACATATTGGTATCATCCGATCATCTCTATCTTCGTTCTTAAAAATTATTAGCAGAACAACTGCGATGATTCAGATGACTAGATGAACCTGTAAAGATCACTAAGCAGAATTTGAATCTGGATCAATCATGAGCTAAAATCAGATGTTTCTGAAAGAATTTGCCTGATCCAATGCAAATTTTCGGGAAAGGAAACATTTGTATATTTTCCCGTTCACTTATAATGGGCAGTTCAGGAAATTGACCTGATCTTTGTTCACTGATACGAAAAATCCGAGACAGCCCAATTGTAGGTACTGATAAAGTTATGAAATGCTGCAAATTTTAAATATTTCGGGCAAAGACTGTGACTTTGGCCCGAACAAAAACATTTTTGATGGTAAGTTCACTTGACGTGACCTTCTGATCTGACCTGATATGACCTGAAATCAAAACTCTTACAGCGTATGTGTAATTGATGCCAAAACGGCTGCACGAAATTTGGCGGCGCTTCGCGTCGTCGTTTTTGCGCTATTTCTGAACAACCTAAGGGGGGGCGAAAATCAACCTTGCTGCAGTGCGCGGGTTAAAGTAATTGTGCCTTCTCGCATCGCTCATTTGGAGTTGCCTATAGAACATATCAGGGCTTCCCGTAAAGAAGAGACTGGGTCGGTACATGCCCACCCAGTGCTTCAAAATGTCCACCCAGCGGCGATAACTTGCCCACCCAGTTGTAAACTATGAAAGTACGGGCATTCGCAATCTCCCGTCCCCTGTCGGTGACCAAAAAGCAACAACAGAACCATTCTGGCACCCGTAGTAAATTTTTCCTGTTTAGAAGCATTTGAATGTGCATGGATTGAGTCCATCACAGATAAAACATACGGATTCGAGTCATTATTCTAGTCATTCACTATTATTTGGGTAGCTGTTAGTCTACTCAGATATGCACAGCACAGTCGCTGCTTTACTAACTGCTGCACTTGACATCTCTCATTATTGTGTGATTTGATCATTTTAGTGATTTTCTTAGCTCAGCTTGGTAAAATGTAACAAACATGGTTATTGTGTTCCCGTCACCTTTTATTTGTATTCACAATCTCAGCGCCTTTCCATGCAAGACCAGGGGCAGATCCGGGGGGGGGGGAAGGGAGGGTCAATATTCCCCCGCCGGTCATTGGTGTTCAGCTGAGACCCTGGTAAGAGAATTGCAGTTCTGTCAATATCAACAACGCATTATATGCATTTGATCAGCAATCGGAATGCGGTATTTAGTGTCACTAAGTCATATAACGTGTCATGTATAAGCGTTATCAAATGTGTTTAGACAATCAAATTGAATGCATGACTTAAAAGGCGTTTAACCCTATTGAGTGATGAGTCCGCTTTGATTGACTGCTTTTCCCACACTCCATCAACAAAATTATTTCAATCGAATGAAAGGAAGGCCTTATATTAATATAATAGTTCATGTTTTGAAACTTGTTTTAAACTAAAAAACGAGTAAATACCCGACGTTTCGCGCTTATCGCTTATTCACTGGGAAAATAAAATAAAAATAGAAATCCCAGTGAATAAGCGATAAACGCGAAACGTCGGGTATTTATTCGTTTTTTAGTTTAAAATAAGTTTCAAAACATGAACTATTAGAGTAATATAATGCCTTCCTTTTACTCGATTAACATTTGTCACATAAATATTCTTAAAATTATTTCAGTATTTACCCAGCATCGTCCTGTCTAGCATGTCACTAGCCCCCCCCCCCCCTCTGGAACAGTCGGGCGTTGCCATCGGGCGGCGGGGCGACCGTTGTGTTTCCAGCTCGTTTCCTGGTGACGGTAAGTGTTTCGGTGCCACCGGTAGCGGACGATTTCGCCGCTGTACCGGTAGCTGGTGTCAGACGGGTTGACAGGTCGTCAGCGCGAGGACACCGCGCTCCCGTGAGGCTCAGGCCGCCCGAGGGCACCTAACTGGGTGGAAAATGGGGTCTTTCAGGGCAGCTTTGCTCTTGGTGCTGTTCCAGCTGCTGACGAAAATAGCAGTTAGAGCTCTGGGTGCCGATGGTAGCTCAGAGGTGCACGTACTTGGTCCCGGAGGTATGGAAGGTATGCAGTTTTCAAAAGCAGTATCAAGCATCCGGGTCATGAAGAGAGAGAACTGCTTTCTCGGCAACGATGATCATGTGAGTAGTTTGGCTGATCTGTATAATGCATTATGCGAAATAGTTCTTAGTGTTGAAAATTGAAATTAATTATGTTGTCTTGTGTCTCATGTTGACTAGCTCACGTTTGAGTTAAATCTTCACTTTTACACATATTCGACGGACCGTTGATTGCAGGTATCATATTTTCATGCAAGTACTCGTATCGCGATAATAATTTCCATGTAGGTATTGTTACATAAATTATGGCCTATCCGGTTAAAAACCAAAGATAAAAAACATAACCAATTATATAAAAAATTGTCTGCTGATAATCTCGCGAGATTTGTTAGGCGAGAGCACTTGACCGTTGCAGCCATGAACCCAGTCTTCAGATTGAACTTGTCAGCTTGTATAGACCTGTGCACATCAATAGTCAATATGTTTCAAGTTCCTTACCAGACTGTTTATCGAACTGTCCTTAATGCGTATTGAGAACATAAATCTTATGAAAACGGCGCTGTGCTGCGCCTTGATACTAAGCAACTCATACCATCCTAATTTGTCTTAACCCTCGCGCTACGGGGGTGGGCCTGACAGTTCCCCTGAGGTTGTTCTTCAATCACTTCTTACACATGCAGTTTTTAGTGGATGAATTAACAACAATTATACGCATGCTGTTTAAATTTAATTGAAATTGGTTGAGTGGTTTTGGGAGATATTGACGATTTAGTGAAGTCATATTTGTGAAAAAGATAAATGTTAGAAAAATCGTAGAAAACAAAATGTGTAGCGTGGCTACATCTTGTCATTGGATCTAAAATTATAAGTGGCCTCACATCCAGCCTGTCCCA